>SEYY01000762.1:0-27500 GCA_009176605.1 Armadillidium nasatum
AGCGATAGTATAGAGAGAGTGACGCAACATTTCGACGGGCAGAAGAGATTGGAGAAAAGTGAGAGCAGGAGAGTTGATAAGACGAAAAGCCCTAGACTCTACCTTTCCAGGAGTGCTGTGTGAGTGGAACCACCCCAGATGTGTGACGCATACTCCAAACAGGGGCGAACAACACCCCTATGCTATATATTACGCATCACCACCACTCACAGGTGACAGCCCCCTCCTTGAATAGAGCCCTATTCTATGAGGGGATGTTAGAGCAATAGAAAAGATAAAACAACCCACAAGCCTCACTTAAAGCAAATTTCTGAGGTGAGCACAGACGTGGGCTTTAAAGGAATTTAGATTAAATACAGCAGAAAACACAGAAGATGGGTGAGAATTCCACAAAACACAGGTGGCTGGAAAGAAGGAGGCATCACAGGGAACAAGCCTGGGGTTGCCTATGTCTACACAAAATTCTTATGAAGATAATGTACCCCTTGTGGTACGAGGACGCCGTAAAGGTAGAGGCATGCGAGTGGACAGTTTCCTTCAGCATTTGCCGATGTAGTACCTATAGAAAAGAGACAGAGCACCAACGTCACGTCACAGAAATAAAGACTCAAGTGAATTTGTAAGAGTGGAACAGTTTACGATCTCTAATTTTACATCTGTCTGATGTTTCAGATAGACGTGGAGTGAAAAAATCTAATGTTTATCTTGAGCTTGAAGTTCTTTCTGTCATTGAATCCCTTGTGCATGGTTGAATATCTTTATGTGGGTCGTAAGCATGTTCACTTTCTTTTTCATCTCCAATATCACTGCTTGACCATGGTAACCCAACAGTGACATTTTCGCTTCATTTCTTCATAAGTTCTCTTGAGTTTCTATTCTTGTTCTTTTCGTTTCTGTTTATATTCTTCACTTACTTTATGTTTCAAATCAATGTCAGACATGAATCATGGTCGTCCTTTCAAAGTTGCATTAATAAATATTCTATATATATATATATATATATATATATATATATATATATATATATATATATATATATATATATATATATATATATATATATATATATATATATATATATATATATTGAGAAATGGAATGTGAAAACTTTGAGTTTCACGAAAGTGGAGAAACTATTGACAAAAGTCTGCATGGAAAAGATTTTGAGAAAGATTTTGGAAAGTTTCTTTTATTTCGTCTCATTTGTCAAAAGGAAAATTTCCAAAATTTCAGATTTACAAGAGAGAAAAAAGGAACTGGAAAATTTGATGATTTTGTATTTGTTTATGATTCTGATGATGGTAAAACAAAATACTCTTTAATTCAATTGAAACATTTGAATGATGAAAATAAAAAGATAAATTTTGATGATTTGAAAGCAAACTCTAAAAGTTATTTTGGTTTGCCGTATTATTTTGATTATTATACAAAGTCTTTAAATTGTCTTTCCAATGATAAAGATCTTAAAGAAGCAGAACTTGAAGGTTTGTTATTTTGTACTAATGCTGGAATTGAAGATTCTTTAGGATGTATCTCCAAAAGAGAGATACTAAACGAAGGACTATTTCGAAACTCTGGTAAACTCTACAAACTCTCCATAAATAAAAAGGAAAGGAAAGAAATATTTTATGAACAATTTTTGTCAGAAAGAAAAAGGTTGGCAAATGAATTGGCCTCCTATGTTATGCAGAACAAAGTAATTCATTTAGAGTCTATGATCAAGGATGATTCATTCAGTTTAATAATAAAATTTTCAGACATGCTTTTGAATCACGTGGTTGATGTTAAGGAAATTGGTGTTAAGGAATATAAATTTAAAAATTCATTTTTAGATCCACAACTGAAAAAGAAAAACAAAGAACTCAATAATTTTAGGAATGAGTTTTTTGAGTCATTATTCGACTATCAGGAAAATAAAATTCAAAAAAATTCAAAAGCCTCTTTCCTACAGATAAAAAGGATACTGAAGGATTTATAGAATTTTTAAGAGAAAAAACAATCACCATCAATATACCTAAGAATTCTGAAGATAAAAGTTTAAAAATATTGTCTGAGGAACTTGTACTGTCTGTAATGTTAGAAAAACCTTTTGAAATAAAGGCAAATATCCACGACCAAAAAATCCTTCAAAAGTTAAATATTAGGGAAAATGTGATTGATTTTGGGTCAAAGAAACTGAAAGAAACATTTCTTAATGATAACTCGAAAAGTAATGAAGAAGTCCATAACTTTCGACAGTATTTTTTTGAAGATTTAAAAGTATTTTGTAATGCTTTTAAAGACAAAAATGTTAAAGAAATTGAGGAACTTGTTAGAGTTTATAATTCTCATTTAAGTTTTCAAACTTTTGAATTTTCTTTAAAGTTGATATTGGAAGAAGGGAGAAAATGAGGTTATTGAATTCTTAAAGCAGAAAGAAATACGATTTGAAGAATTTCCTGATATAGAAGCTGTCATTGATATATTTCCATCAGGAGAAGTTGACACTACAGAAATTGATAAAAATATTTTAGCATTCCTAAACCTAATAACATTTGCTGTGAATCAGAATAATTTTGATAATTCTTATTTCTACTGAAATGAATAAACTTATAACGAAAAGTGAAGATCAGATACTGCTTTATGATGGGTTTAATAACATTACAGACACCTGGCATAATGAAGGAGCATTGTCTTTAAATATTGTGTCCAAGTTAAAATATAGAAAATGGGTCACTGAAAAAGAATTATTGAATAAGATTAAAAATTTAAATATATTATTTCAAGAGAGAGAGGTGAAACTTTCTGATATTTGTTCTGGTTGTGAAATTATCACTCCTGAACTGTTTATGTATAATTTTTCGACTAGTGCCATCATGAATTTAGGAAAAGGTATTGATAAAAACTTTAGCTCGTTCTATATTGATAGAACTCTTGTTCAGAGTGAAAGAGTTAATATTAATTCACTCTTAGAACAGTCTCAAGATATTGTTGTAATTACTCTACATGATGGATTTGATCCTTCGGTCTTTGACGAATTACTCTCTTCCCCTGTAGAAATAAAAGACTTAGAACTATTTAATGATAAACATAATTATTATTTTACAAGACAAAATTTTAAATCTAAATTCTTTATGAATTTCTATGACAAAAATAAAAATGTCATTTCTAAGAGAACAGTCCATTGGATAACATTCCTTGGAAAAGATTTTATATATGAATCTTCACTTCCAAATGACAATAATAATTCTGAGCAAGACTGTGAAGATAGTGAATATTGTAGTAACTCAAATTTAATGGAAAAATATCTATATGAAAAATCCTTTACCTGTTATGAAAATTTTGTTATTGTAACTGGTGATCCTGGAAGTGGAAAGTCAGTACTCCTAAAACATCTTTCAATTGAAGTAAAAAATTTATATGAAGACCGATTTTGGGTAATTCTGATTCCTCTTAATACATGTCAAAATTATCTTGATGATTATGATAATTTTAACGTTGATAATGTCATAGATTATTTGGCTAAAATTGAAAATTGTAAAAATGATTTTTCGAAAAATGCTTTGAGGTATTTTTTATATAATAATCGTTTGATTCTGTTGTTTGATGGGTTTGATGAAATTCATGAACATAGTAAGCAAGAAAAAATCCTGGGGTTACTTAAGTTCTTGAAAAATGAAAACCTTGACAAAACACATGTGGATAACAAGTAGACCTCGTTGTGTGCGCCAAATTGAAGAGGTTTTAGGTTGTGCTGCTTTTGATGTTAATGACATTAGTGAAGATGAACAAATTAAGCTCGTCATTGATGAATGGAAGGTCTGTAATGGCAATGACAAATCTACACGTAACTTAATTGAGAAAAATGCCTCAAATGTCGTTAAATTTATTAACGATTATATAAGCACAGATGAGAGAGATTTCTTGGGAGTTCCTTTACTGACATTCATGTTTTCTCACGCATATAAAAATGAAGCAATAAAACCCTCATTTTCCTTGAAGGATGTTGGCTTAGTCAAGTTATTTGAGGATTTCATATTGAGTAAGTATAATATTTTCTTTACTGAAAAGGTCAAGGTTGAAAAAATCTTGCAAAATGATTTTATAAATGTTAACGAGAAAAGGTATCAATTATATGCCCTAAAATATAGCGAAATAATTTCTCCTGAACATTTTGATATATTATCAAAAGCTGTGGACACGGACCTATTCTTATGATAATATTGAGATACTAAAACGGATTGGCCTCATTTATGAGACCAATAGTGCTTCTACAGTAGTGCTTCTACATTTATACATGCAAGCTTTGCTGAATATTATATTGCTGATCTCTTACTCTCCATAACTGAAAACTGCAAGGATGAGAATATTTTAAAATCAGTGAAGAGTATTCTCCTGGAACCAGAAAATGATATAATTTTATATATCTTTGACGCCCATTTAATCAAGAAATTCCAAAGGATATGAAATTCAGGAATCTATTATGAATGGTGACAAAGAAATTGTAACTAGTTTAGATAAGGAATCTTTATCCACATTAGATATATTTGGAAGAAACTGTTTCTATTATGCACTACAGCAAAGTCAATTTCCTATACTATCTCTCCTTATCTCCAAAGATGTCGAGCTAATATTTGAACCATTTTTTGTAAAGATTTTAAAAGACTTTGCTGAAGAATTTGTTGAATTTCCAGAAAGAGATGAAAGTTTATCTTGAATTGTTTGGGTATATTCTGGAAAAAGAAAATGAAAATGGATATTTTGCTGGTGAGTGTTTAGATCAGTGCTTGAGACTCGATTTAGAAATACGTTTTGGACATTGGGAAATTGCAACAAAATTAATAAATAAATTTGGCAGAAAAGTAGACCATGCAAGTTGGTTATCCCATTATGTTTTAAAAGCCCCTGAAGAATTTTTTGATGTGTATGTTAAACTGTTAGCTCAAGAAGAACCTTCCAAATTGGTTTAATGTAATAGAATTACTCATCAGCTTTCCACCAAGATAGACTCAAAAAAACTATCATCAAACACAGTGAATTTATTTTGAGAATACCTATTTGCATGGGTTTAAGAAATAAATATTATTTCTCAGCCATTGATATTAATGACTTATGAAAAATTCTCAAAATTTGTAAAGTTTTTAAAAAAACGAACAGAAAACTTTAGTTTTCTGTTCAAATTCCTTTTTGAGTCAAAGGATGTTTCGTTTGAGGATTTTGATGATAATTTAGTAGGGACTCATTTCAACTTTAATTTTGAAACATCTTCTTTAATACAGTTTCTCAATTTTAAAAAGTTGGAATTATTATATACCTCCACGAATTATTTTACAAGATTTTGATAAACCAATACATTCTTTAAAAGTTTCAAATAACTTAAACTCCTATTCAAGTGATCTACTAAACACTTTACTTGAATACATGGACATTTGTAAGTATGACGAAAACACAAATGCAAATGATGCAGCCAGAAAAGTTATGGAATACATATTATCACGAGGAGATGAAGAACATGTAAAAAGAGTTTATAATGAATGTTGCGAAATCGCTAACAGAAATTTGGAAGAAGGTTCACGTTACTGGGAAGAAGCTAAAAGGACAGAACTGAGCAAATATTATAAAATAAAGTTCAAAAACTAAGAAGAAGAAGAAGATATATATATATATATATATATATATATATATATATATATATATATATATATATATATATATATATATATATATATATATATATATATATATATATATATATATATATATATATATATATATATATATATATATATATATATATATATATATATATATATATATATATATATATATATATATATTATATATATATATATATATAACAGCCTTATATAAAATTGATGCAATAATAAATGTGATTATAATTTTAAATGTGATAATTAAAAGTAATAAATGTAATAATTAATTTAATAAATACAATTTTATAATGATTAGATTAATTATTATTGCTTATATAAGCAATTTCTTAAGATTTATTATTCTTCAAAAAAATTTTTTTAACTCATTCCTATATAAAAAGATGTAGGAATATGATATAAATATTATATAATTAATGATTATTGTAATAAATTTAATTATATTTTTATTTTTAAAATTAAAAATTTTTATATTCTTAATATTAAAGAAAATATATTTTATTAATTATATATTTTATATAAGATTTTTTCAAAGTCACTTGTTGTAGCCTCAAAATCTAGCAATATACATTTGTTATTTATATAAAACCTAAAAAATTATGATTGTATTTTTGAGAAATGAAAAAACTGTTTTAATTAATTTAGGATCTCTCTCTCTCTCTCTCTACTTTTTTTTAGTTTTTTTTAAATTTTTTAAAAATTTTAAATATTAAAATGTTGTTAAAATGAAATACAGAAAGTGATTTTAAAATAGAAATAAGAGGAAGGAGATTATTATCTATTCCAAATTGTGTTTAACTTTATACAATATAGTTTGTGTATGTAAGATAATGTTTTTTAACCTTTCCTATTTACAGAGGTATTGTGTTTTATAATCGTAACGTTCCATAATACATATAAGTAACTCAAATCAATAAAAAAAAAAGTGCTTAATAAGCTATTCCATTAATGATAATTTTTTTTTGCATCAACCATCATTACCAAGATCTGTTATCAGATAAAGAAAGGTTCTTATCATAAAAAGAAATAATAAAGACATCTCTGGTTCTACATCTGAATAAACAGGACGATAATTTTAATACTTGTATCTTTATCATTTTTTTTTTTTTTTAAATTTATTTACATTAACAGATACCTAAGTCAACCTGTGTTATTTTATTTTATCATTTCATATAATTGAAAGTGATTTGGAACCTATTAGCATCTTCTCAAACAAACCAAAATAACCATGAGTATTGAATAGGCCTACCAGTACCAAGATTAGATTTAATTTGAGTCGTAGCAGAGCGTAGTTATTGGAAATGACACAGGGCTGAAAGAAAAGGGATACCAAAAGTAACCTAGATTTTGTGGAGGAAAGGGAAGGAGAATGTTTTTTTGATTATGAGGATAAGGTTTGGCTGTAAGTGAAATGGTGAAGTATCTTAGTTTGAAATTAAATGTAAGATTTGAGTGGTAAAGCATATGTGGAAATAATGGGTTTAAGTAATGAAGAAATAGCTACGGAAGGTGAAGGAAAAATAATCTAGATGGTACTGCTAAGAAACAATGTTACGGAAAGGTTCCGAAAATCGATGAGTGTGAGAAAGGAAGATGACTAAGTTATTTATTAGAGAGAGTGAATTTAGATAAAAATCAGACGAAGATAGTACAGACGGCTTTTGGGACAGAGAACCTTCAAAAAAAGATTAGAATTGGCCTGTTAATAATATACCAACCCACTTTCATTCATAAAAAAAAATGAGTGGCGGGGAAGAGAAATTAAGGAAGACTCCATGCAAAGAAATACTTGTGGGAAGAAATGATAGTGTATAAATTGTTTCGAATGTAAATCTGAAGAGCATTTGAGAGTAAATTGAGCAAAATTAAGACAAATTTGTCAACTGTGTTTATCTTAATACAGAGTGTTTGAAGCTGGTGTAAAGCGAAGCATATAAGGCTCTCGCTTTGAAATGTATTAATATTATATTAACCATTTTAACAACCAATTTGATAAAATTAGTAAATAAATTAGTTTAAGTTTCGTACCATATAATAGAAGGACAGTTTTAAGGTCTATCAAGACCATAATTACCATATATATTTTAATCACCTTAAATATTTTATGACGCTGCAATGTGCATGACAGTAGAGAGATTGACTTGTGTATCTGAAGATGCTGTTTCGATCCTTCTTTTAAGCCGATTTTAGGAAGAAACTGACTAAAAAGTTCTCCTCCTAGAAAGGCAACACCCATATGGTGTGAACTTTTAATTAAATTTTTTTATTTAACTAAGAAAATAAAGTTACAAAAAATAGGTATGAATTAACTCTCTATTGAATATTAATTCAAATGAAAGATAGACGCCAATACCTTTTTTTAAATAGCTTTATTTGCTAAGTTAAATGATAAAATGTTTACGACTATATTAATATATAAAAATATCACAATTGAAGTCATGAAGAACCACCTTACCAATGCCATTCTAGATTATGTTAAAATGGCTTATAGAATACTAAGTTTTAAAGGAGATTCGTATGCTACATTCACCTCTGTGCTAGATAGCGACACCAGTCTTCGAAGAAGTATCTCAGAATATAATATTGCAATATACATCATTCTCTCATTTCTAAATATTCTCCTCTAAAACATCGTAAACACCCCAAACTCCTTTCTCCAAGGATGTCACAAAATTTCGACAAAAATTACACCCCGTGGCTTCGATTTGTAAGTCCTAACTTTACTTCTCATAAAAAATGGAGCTTCGCAGAAAACATCTTGACAGTCGTTAGAGTGATTCTCATGACTACTTTGAAAGAGTTTACAGGCTGGTTCAAATCAGAGTCTCCTTTTTATCAACTGAACTAAAATCCTTTAACAAAATATCGGATTTCGAGATTACACATTCTATATAGATTTCGTGAGTTTTAATGCAAGGGGAACATTAAGTAGTAGACCAACAATATATTAAGCAATACATCTTGCCAAAATATAATAATATCATTCTTCTAATGTATTTGATTAGATTTCATTGATCAAATGAGCCTCGGTATAATTAACTACATTGATATTAAAAGAACCATTTATTATTGCTTTCCTAAATTACGCAAGTGCTATTAGTTACTTACCAGGGACGTAAAGCTCCGGGTACACCTGTAAAATAAATAATTTCACAAATTTTTGGCTTCGAATAAACATCTCTTGTTTCTAAGTTACTTGTTGCACCAGTTCCGAAACCTTGCTGATTTCAATTAGGAAAAGAAAACTTATTTGTATTAAGATTTGATAATTAGTGATAAGGAAAAACGATTCTTGAAAATAGATTTTATTTTTTAAAAAAATAAATACAGTAGCATTAACCAGTACTATGATGTAAGTACTTCATCCCTCAATGTTGTATCTTCAAGATTTTATTTATTAGCCACGGAAATTCTAATGAATGTGAATACTGTAATATAACATTAGGGTTGAGATCTAATAAACCTGAGCATATATAATCGAAAAACAATAATAATGCTTTTATAAATATCCATAATACTCCAAGAAAAAGGTTCTGACCTTTAACGGATCTCACGTCTAGAGACTCAGGTTACCTCTGACGTGAATCACTCGCCTGGATATAGTTTCTCATAACAACCCTTTAACAGAAAAGAAAACATATCAGGTATAACACCTTTCTTACAATGTTCCTTCAACGATATTCTTTATTAACAACTTCTCGCATAATCAATTTTTTCAATAATATTTGCTTGTCCTTCTCCGTTGCAACCGCCATGGAATAGAAATCCCGTTCAAGAATCTCTATAACGTAGTAACCTTGCATCTCCAAGTGTCTCCTTTGCATCTGGAAGGGCCCGAAAAGTGTGTGGTCGTTTTCGGTATAACAGTTCTTGCTTCTTACCAGGGATGGTAGACGTACGAGATTTGCCTCGTACATACGCGAATCCAGCCTTCTTTACCGTGTACGAGACAAACCCTTCCCTCGTACGCAAAAGTACGAGAATTTGGCCTCCTTCGAATCTTTTAAGATATTTTTTAAAATATAAATTTACAATTTTCAAATTAAAATTTTTAAAAGATAAATTTTATAAATGTTGCGCTTTCCTAACTCTTTTTGTTTTCAAAATTTTGTTGTCAGTCGATTTGCACATGTGTATTTGTCACGTGACAGAATTAGCCAATCAAAAGCTTTAAAATAATAGAGGCCTAAGAAAGTGTCACGTGACTATAAGCCGCCAGCAAAGGCACTAGTCAGTGTGGTAAGCAATCATATATATATATATATATATATATATATATATATATATATATATATATATATATATATATATATATATATATATATATATATATATATATATATATATATATATATATATATATATATATATATATATATATATATATATATACTATCGCTATTACAACGGACACTGCTCTTCTGAACTCTCTCGTTGCATACCTCCTCCATTGAGAAGAGCTCGTGCGACACGCCTTTCTACACATTCTCATCCTTTCTCTGTCCAACTCTCCGACCCCAGACTTAACCGCTATGCTCAGTCTTACATATACTCTACTGGTAAAGTCTGGAACACACTCCCTTCATCTGTTTTCCCAACTTCCTTTGACTTGCATATAGGAACCGACCGGGGCCCCGGCCCCGGCCCCGGCCAAACCCGGCCATTTTTACTGACCCCGGCCCCGGCCCCGGCTAAAAATCAGAGAAAACCGGGGTTGCCGGCCGGGGTTAAAATGGTAAATTTTACAAATTTTTTTTTTTTTTTTTAAATTTTCAGCAGATTCTGCTGAAACTTTCAGTGTATATACATTTTTTACCGGTAAGAAAAGTCCATTTCTAGCGTTTTTTCGAGTCTATTACGGTTAAAAGTTTTTTTTTTTTTTTTTTTTGTGTGGAAATTTTACACTTTTTCAATAGAATGGCTGTGCCAAACCACTTTTTAGAATGAGCTGAAAGTTGGACTTTTTATTCAAAATTATATGGGCTACAAAAGCCTCTAATAGACTTTTGTTCCCAGAGTTATAGAAAAAATGTTATAAGCCAAAAACTGACCAACTATAGAAAAAAAAAATTTTTTTGAACAAAAAATCCACCTTTTCAGACAAAATCTTTCTTAAAAAAATACAACTATAACATTTCCTATTTTTGGTGTGTATAGAGGAGGGGTGGGGCTACAAATTCCTCTATGTACTTTATTCGATGAGATTCGTTGGTTTTGAGATATAGCCTTCAAAAAGGTCCATTTTTGGCCAAATTTCAAAAATTCCCAAAGTTTGAGAGGCTATATCTCGCTTCAAACAAAGGGCATTTAAAAATGCACTAAATAAAAATTGTTGCCCTGTTCCTCTTCTAAACAATATTCACAAATTAAAAAAAATAGTAGGTAGCGTTTTTTTTAAATAATTTTTTCCTCCAGAAGGGTACGATTTTTGCAAATTTTTTTTCAAGTGCTTATAACTTTTTTCTAGACGTGATATCAAAAATCTATTCCCACCAATGCAAGAAATTGGGGCAAAGGTATTCAGTTAAATTTTCAGCTCATGTGGACCAGTGGTTTGACCCAGTTATTCATTTTTTTCAACTTTGGGTCCAAATAAGCTTCAAACCGTTATAGACTCAAAGAAAATGCTCGAAATCAACTCAGAACTTCGTGAAAAAATTTACATACTTTGAAAATTTCAGCTCAATCAGTCAAATAATAAAAAAAAATTTCAAACAAAACATAAGAAAATTAAGATTTTTTTCTTTTCTGTTTCTTTTGACAGCTCCTTTTCCGCTAGTGAATGTTCATCTTTGTGTTTTGATTTTAGATACTCCAAAAAGATTTGGTTGAAATTTTTTTTACTTGTAGCACCCAGAGGTTCTCTTCTAATTTTCTGACTGCAGATGTTACATTTAGCTATTTCGAGCCTATCCTGAAACATTGTAAAGTATTCAAATACTGCAGAAGCTGATCTTTTAGCCATATTGACTGAAAGTATAAACAAAATAATAATTTTTAATAATGCAGCTAAATGACAAGTTTGATACATAGCAATAAAATAACATGATATGTATAAATACAGGTTAAATTGATAATTTTATATCTTACATTTTTTCAAACTTTACCTTTGGGTCTTACTTAGGTAAACGTGTTAAATCACTATTAAGAAGTAGAATATTTTTTTTTTTTTAATTTTTGTACTTTTTTTAAACTTTAAATATACAAAACTGTAATTTTCTGATTTTTTTAAGAGAAAATGCATATAATCATTAATTTAAGTGAATGTTGCCTATTCTACTCCTTCCTTACAATTAAATAAACCTTATATCTAATTTTCTTAACCTAAAATTTCAGTGCTTTTGACCTCTTTACAAATTTTAGGAAACCCCGGCCATAACCCCGGCCCCGGCCCCGGCCCCGGCCAAATTTGGGTGACCCCGGCCCCGGCCCCGGCCCCGGCCCCGGCCAAATTCCAGCCCCGGTCGGTTCCTACTTGCATACTTTCAAAAGCCGTGTGTCTGGACACGTCGGCCACCATCGACCATGATAATTAATAGATCTTTCCCAACTCCGGAATTTGGTAGGCCTCTGGCCTTTGCCTACCGGAGGAGACATAATATATATATATATATATATATATATATATATATATATATATATATATATATATATATATATATATATATATATAGAGAAGAGAGAGAGAGAGAGAGAGAGAGAGAGAGAGAGAGATGCGACTGTTTTTTTTTTTTTTTTTTTTTTCTTATAGGGTGTTTTTCAGTGTTTATAGAAAACACATTTTAACTTGTATTTGTTGACCATTATTTCAATTACTTTAAAATTTTCAACAGGCCTTAAAATTTAATCAAAATTTAACTTTGATCATATATATATATATATATATATATATATATAATATATATATATATATATATATATATATATATATTATATATATATATATATATATATATAAATTAACATATGACGTACATAGATTCCGAAACTTCAGTAGATCACCAGTACAGTTTTTTTTTTTTTTTTTTTTTTTTTTTCCTTTTACAAAAGCCATACTGGCGATCAGAAATAAGATTATTAGAATTGAGATGTTTCCAAATCTTTCTGTTAAAGGATAGATTCAAAATCTTTAGAAAGAACGAAAGTTAAAGAAATGAGACGGTAGTTAGAGTATGCGGATTTACTTTTTTATAGAAATCCAGAACTTATTTTAAACAGTATTGTGACTGTTTGTCCTAATTTAAAGCAACATAAACCAAACTAAGATATATTAGCCTAAAGAAAATAGTAATTATAAACAATAAAAAATCTAAAGTTACTCACCGAATATTAAAAAGAGCTTCAAGCCAAATTTAAAGTATAACTTTTAGGTATGTTTCCTTAAAAAAGTTCTTTTAGGAAGTAGCGCCTTATGAACGTTAAAGACTATATTTAAATTAGTAAGTATTTAATAGACAAATGGAACCTTTCTTAACAGAACAATTGCCACTCAAACATCAGGGCAATATGTCCTAACTCCAGCTACAAATTAGAACTTTTATATAGTTAAATGTCAATGTAAGTCAAATTTTAAACCCCATAGAATTCCTAACAGGTCTACTCTTTAACAAATAATTAAAATCAAACAATGCAAATTTATGATAGAGTAGACTGTCTAGAAGTCAAAGATCCAAAATAGTTTATAGAGCCCAAACTTAGAGTCCTAATATCCAATAAAGACAATTAATATTTAAAGAAAGGTTTTAGATTAGTTAAATACATTACGTTTCTGGAAGATTTTCAATCGATGTAGGCGATTTTATTTTTAAAACACACTTACATTTCAATTTTGTTACTAACGTGGTCAGAGTTATAGGAGCAAGTGGGTGCCGTAACTGTTTCAAAAGTAGCCAACAACATTTTTAGTGTTGCCATTCAAAAATGGGAACCTAGCTTTAGGGAAATTTTGATACTTCAAAAAATAAACCATAGTTTAATTTTATCTACTAAGAAGCAAAATGTAAAAACCATAAATAGATTTATCTTTTAAAGCAAAATGTAAGGGTTTTCCAATAAGAGGGTTGAGAGGGGTCCCCTTTTTCGACACAGACTGAATGAGCGCACGTTTCCAGTAAGAAGGGAAGGTTCAAATAGAAAGACATAGAAGAAATAGTTTATCAAGACAGGGTACAAGCTCAGAAGCACAAATTTTGAGAACCATAGGACAGATACCATCAGGACCGTACGCCTTACTAATACTAGGCTTTGATCGAGACGTCATTAGAATATAATATATAAATATATATATATATATATATATATATATATATATATATATATATATATATATATATATATATATATATATATATATATATATATATATATTATAATATATATATAAATGGATCGCGTGTCATATTTTCTCATTTGCAAATGGAGGATGTTGAATTTTTGTCAAGTGCGAATCGGATGCGGATGTGAAATCTCAAGTGCAGATTTGATGATGAATTTTATGCGATGCGGATGATGATGTTAATTTTGATGATGATGCTCCACGGATGCAGATGCCATACACTATATATATATATATATATATATATATATATATATATATATATATATATATATATATATATATATATATATATATTATATATTATATATATATATATATATATATATATATATATATATATATATATATATATATATATATATATATATATATATATATATAATATATATATATATATATATATATATATATATTATATATATATAATATATATATATATATATATATATATATATATATATATATATATATATATATATACGAGAATTTAGCGGTCGGTACGAGAATTTGGAGAAGCCTGTACGCGAATCTTGAAAAAAAAATCTACCATCCCTGCTTCTTACTAGTACAGCAAACCTATATATATATATATATATATATATATATATATATATATATATATATATATATATATATATATATATATATATATATATATATATATATATATATATATATATATATATATATATATATATATATATATATATATTTGAAAGAGATCTCTATTTTAGCGCAGGTCTAATGAAAGCATTTTGGTGGGAAAAATCGCAGTCTTACATGAAATCCATCAAAGTTGCAGAATGCCATTTGTATATTCAAGTAATCAAGGATTGACGTAAACCAAAACGAGGGGATTGAAATTATGTGTCCAAGGAAAGGTAGTAGAGTGTTCCAGACTTTATCAGTAGTGTGCAGGTAAGAATGAACAAATTGGTTACATCCGTGAACTAAGTTGGAAAGAGAAAAGATGAGGATGTGTCGACAAACGAATTGCATGTGCTTTCCTTAGAGGAGGAGGTACGAGCTTGCACTTGAGAGGAAAAAAAAAAAGAATGTCTGTTATGGGCAGGATCCAATGTTTAGACTTTTTTTTTATTATTTGAGCTATTGAGCTGAAATTTACAATGTATATGCATTTTTCCCCGCTGAAAACAGTCGATTTCTGACGTTTTTCTGAGTTTCTAACGGTTTAGCAGTTATAGGGGGTCAAAATTCAAAAAGAGATTAAATAGAAGTGGTAAAATAGTGGTCAGAATGATCCAAAAACTCCCCTGTACATTCTTAGCCCCAATTTCTACAAATTAGAAACAAAACATTTGGGAAAAGTACTGATAGTAATTGATTATAGAAGTTCAAATTTTTTTTTGAAAAAAAAATTGAAAAAAACATACCCTTCCGGAGAAAAAAATTTATTAAAAAAAATTGATGTTTCTAATTTTTTTTAAAATTGGAAATTGTTTAGAGGAGGGATGGATCTAAAACTTTTATTTAGGACACTTTTAAAAACTAATTGTTTGATTTGAGATACAGCCTCTCAAAATTTGGAAAATTTGAAATTTCGTCGAAAATTCGGCCATTTTCGATAAGCTGTATCTCGAATCAGACAAATAGATTTTAAAAGTGTTTTAAATAAAAGTTTTAGATCTATCCCTCCAGTAAACAATATCCAATTTTCAAAGACGTCCAATCCATATTTTTTTTTTTTTAAATTTTTTTGTCCGAATGTGTGAATTTTTCAAAATTGGAAAAAAAAATTTTCGACACCTGGTCAAGTAGGGGCATATAACCTGTTTTCTGTTATGCACACATCAAAACTCAGTAAGAAGTTTTTGTAGCCAATAGATTTTTGAATATACACACCAAGTTTGAGATCAAAAAATTTTTTTATGGGGCTTCACCGTAGATTTAAACATACCTTAAATTTCAAAAATTACTACTAAACTTTAAATTACTCGTAAAAACGTTAGGAATGGAGTTTTTTCGTCGGGAAAAAAGCTATCTATACTGAAATTTTCAGGAGAATCGGATGAAAATAAAAATTATTTCAACAATGGATCCTTCCCTTATAAAAGCGATAGTACAAAAGTGATGCGACAGTTTGACAGCAAAAAAAAAGTAAAGATATCGGAAAGAGTAAGTAAGAAGAGAACTATAAGCTGAAAAGTCCTGCAACACCTTTTCAAGAAAGACTGAGTTTGAGGAACCATTCCAAATATGCGATTCAAAGACAAACAACTTCCCTAAATAAAGAAAACAATTATAAAGAAGCTTGGTCTATTGAAAAAAATAGAGTATTCATTCAAGAAAAAAAAAAAAAAAAACTGGAAATACTATGAATACTATGAAATTTTTTTTTACTTGCGCTTGCGTGTGCTTTCAATGACTGTTTTATAGTTGTAAATATGATTATATATCGATTGATAGAAAAAGGAACCGAGTTTTTTCAGGTATTTAAAACAAACATATTTTCTCAAACAAACATATTTTCTCTATCTCAAATAGAAATACAACAATACAATTATCGGAGGTTAGTTGTTGTAAGACTGTTCTCTAGAATCGCAGATTTGAGTTTGAGTGTGACGCTTTTGAAGGTGAAAAGAGTAATGAAATGTGGAATCATCAACATAAAGAGTGAGTGTGTAAGTGATGTTTGGGATAGAACAGAATCCTGAGGAATACAACTATTGATAACTTTAAAGAATGAACGGTGATGTCTAAAAATTTTGACATTTGTATGTTAATTTAATATAATTAAATTACATTTTAGTACATTTGAACATTAAAAAGATAAATTTTGAGAATTTGAAAGCAAACTCTAAAAGTTATTTTGATTTGCCGTATTATTTTGATTATTATACCAAGTCTTTAAGTTATCTTTCCAATGATAAAGACCTTAAAGAAGCAGAACTTGAAGGTTTGTTATTTTGTACTAATGCTGGAATTGAAGATTCTTTAGGATGTATCTCCAAAAGAGAGATACTAAACGAAGGACTATTTCGAAACTCTGGTAAACTCTACAAACTCTCCATAAATGATGAGGAAAGACAAGAAATATTTCGTGAACAGTTTTTGTCAGAAAGAAAAAGGTTGGCAAATGAATTGGTCTCCTATGTTATGAAGAACAAAATAATTCATTTAGAGAATCTGATCAAGGATGATTCATTCAGTTTGATTCTTAAATTTTCAGAGATGCTTTTGAATCAAGTGTTGGATGTTAAGAAACAAATTTAAAAACTCCTATTTAGCTCTAAAAAAAGAAAAACAAAAACAAAAATATAATTTTAGGAATGAGTTTTTTTGAGTCATTATTTGACTATCAGGAAAAGTTTCCTCACGAAAAAAATATCTTCAGAAAAAAGGGATACTGAAGGATTTATAGAATTTTTAAGAGAAAAAAACTATCACCATCAAAATACCAAAGAATTCTGAATGTAAAAGTTCAAAAATATTGTCTGAGGAACTTGTACTGTCTGTAATGTTACAAAAAACTTTTGAAATAAAGTCAAATATTCATGACCAAAAAATCCTTCAAAAGTTAAATAAGTTTATTAGGAAAAATGTGATTGATCTTAAGTCAAAGAAACTAAAACATTTTTTAGTGAAAACCTGAAAAGTAATATAGAAGTCTATAGCTTTCGACAATATTTTTTTGAAGATTTAAAGGTATTTTGTAATGCTTTTAAATACAAAAATATTAAAGAAATTGAGGAGCTTGTTAAAGTTTATAATTCTCATTTAAGTGTTCAAACTTTTGAATTTTCTTTAACTTTGATATTGGAAGAACGAGAAAATGAGGTTATTGAATTCTTAAAGCAGAAAGAAATACAATTTTCAGAATTTCCTGAAGCTGTCATTGATATATTTCAAATGTGTCAAAAAGTTGACAGCAATGGTAAAAATTCAATTTGATGTAATTAGACTACGATCATGTTGGACCGTAGATTATATGGTCGGACATCATAGACTTTAACAAGGTCTATGTTGGACATTCAGAGCATAGTAAAAGTATTTCTTAGTAATTTAGATCAATGTCATAAATTTAGGACAATCTTGAATCCATGCTATTGCAGAAAAAAAAAAAATGAAAATTGCTTCTTAAATAATAAAGGCTTATTTTAATAATCATAAATATTTTTATATTTATCTTTATCTATTTTCTTGATAAATGTTTTACAGGAAAAACAAAAAAAAAAATTTTTTTTAAATTGCTTAATTAACGGTGTGGTAAACGTTTTTGAATAAAATTGGCAATTTCTATGACATGAAGTTCATTAGATAATAGTTGTTGAAGTTTGAATTTTGAATTTAAAACTCAAATGCAAAAGGGCTTATCCCCGTTATGTCTATGACGGAAATTTTGACTTAAAGAAGACGGCTTAAATGTTGTGATTCAGTTCAAAGCATTGTTTACCGTGGTTCAGAGTTTCAGACAATCGTGTTTCAACATGGTGCAATGTATGATTGTTCGGATAGGTAAAGGATGCCAAATAATAAGAAATATATTGATATTTTTGAAAAATATCAAACTCCTCATAACACTGTTATACAATGCCAGCAAATATATTCATGTCCTTATACCCAGAACTGACGGATTGACGCACTTTTGACCATATATCAAAGGGAGAAAATCCTTCACAGTAATAGGGCATGTCAGTTATAAATTCATAAATTCCATATTAGTGAAGTTATTCATATCCTGAGTAAAAATTCTTTCAGGCATTAAAGTTTGTTGCTCTTATTATTTTGGTAATTTCTTTCTTGAGTAAATGTTAGGAACATAGGAAAATAGAGACAGTTAGAAGCCACAAGGGCCTATCGAGACTGTCACAGTCCAAACAAATAATAACAATAACAATATTAATACATGCAAAAAAGACTAGGTCTACCCCATCCCTAGTTATCAGTTCATTCATGCAAAGATAAAAGTAAAATTAAGCCCAATTATACATGCAATATTCAATAAACCATCACCCACTACAAAAAAAAACTGCCATTAGGCTTAGTCATAGGTTGATCTGTTGATCTAAAAATTCATATATACCCACCAATTTGGCTTAGTCAAGTTATATTATACAATACCTAAACCATCCATATATCTATCTAGCCCCCTTTTAAATTTGACAAGAGAATCACAGTCAACAATCTCTTGTGGCAAGTCATTTCAAAAATTAGCAACTCTATTACTGAAAGAGTATTTTCTTAGATTGAGATGGCATGGCTTCTTTTTAATTTTCTTATCATGTCCTCTAGTTACTCTTCCACTGTCCACTGTAAAGTATTTTTCAATCTCCGTATTACTGTCAGATGCAAATATTTTGTAAACTTGAATCATATCCCCTCTGAGAAATCTCCTTTCAACCGAGAACATTCCTAACTCCTTCAACCTCTCTTCATAGCTCTTATTTTCAAAACCAGAAATCATCCTTGTTGCTCGACGTTGTACTCTCTCCAGCATATCTATGTCTTTTCTTAAATGAGGAGCCCAACCAGGTGAATATTTTTGTTTAACCTTAACAGAAATAAATTTGGGTAATATGCAGTTTATATCTCTTACCTGCCATTTAGTTATTATTCAAAACATAAACTGGAAATATAATGTATTTTGAGGAAAAACTATTTAAATTTGGGGATTAAGTCAAATTCAATAAATTTATAAATGGTTAAAGTACTAAAAATCCTATTATAAAATAATTATAATTAGGCTGAGTAAATAACATGTCTACGCCTTATAGTGTTATAGGCAAAGAGTGACAAAAAAAAAATATCGAAGTTAGTGTATCAATATTTTGTAAGAGAAAAAGTTGCTAGATATTTGAAATCTTAAAAAGTATATTTTAGCATCTTTCAATTTACTTATTTTTATTATTTAGGTTAGGTTTATTTGCTGGTCATTAGAGTACATTTACCCTTCAAGTTAAGGTTGGGTTAATTCAAACTATTTTGTTAGATTAGTATCAATATATTTTATGATTATTTTCTATCCAATATTTTAAATGATGTTAAAGATGCAGATGACAGTCAAGCTTTATGATGTTCAAAATTATTTTTACTACATTAAATGTATTTTAATTTACTAAATATGTTTTTTCTCTATGTACTGTACAATTTCCAGTTTATATTTTGAATAACAACTAGATACTAGCTAAAAGGCGTAAACTGCATATTTACTATAAAATATTTTGGCTACTGTTAATATAATATATAAATAAAAAATTCAATACATTTTACAAAATGAATTTGAAAATACAAATGAATGGCAAATAAAATATTTTTGTATAAGGGCTCCATGGTGGTAAAATTTCTTTAACAAAGTGAGTTAGGGTGTTTCCGCAAAATATAATCACTATATATATATATAATATCTTTAGAGGCTAAAAATATCAATTCAAATTTTATACAGACTTTTTATATATATATATATATATATATATATATATATATATATATATATATATATATATATATATATATATAATATATAATATATATATATATTTCTAATATTTTTTAGAAAGTCTTATTCTTTAAGAAAAAAATTAATATTTAAATTGCGTATAAAACCAAAATAATTAACTGTGTTGAAAATTTTACAAGGAAGTTTATTTTTTGAGATATTTTAATTAACGAAAGATACAATTAGGAAAATCAAAGACAAAAATGTTTCTCATTTTAGATAAATATTTGAGAAATTATTTAATCATAAAAAATGTTTTAAAATTCATTGACTCTAAAACTTTAAAAGAAAATTTATTTGACCCTAAAACGGAGCTTAATTCATGTGAACAATAAAAGCCTACAAAGAAGGCAAAAAAAATTGCTGGTTACTAGCAAAAGACCACAACACCTCAAACAAAAAATTAATTATTATCTGAGGATTGAAGGAACTCAACAATCCATTTATTTTTGAATTAGTGGTCACATACGACTTCTCACTTTCTAAATTTGGCAAAACACTAACTTGGGTAAGTTCACATTGTTATTTTTAAATTTCTAATATTTTAATACAACTGCAATATAATCTTTGTATTGATATTTTTATTTTTATTTCTTTTTATTTTTATTTTTATTTTTTTATTTAAAGATTATTGCTGTAAGTATTTTTTAATGGGGAACAAATTCAGGAGCCAAGCATCAAACATGAACTAACAAGACAAACCAACTATTATTTATTATCAACTTTAAAAGTACCAAAATTTATGGTAGTGGTTTTGTAGGAATCCTAACCAAATTAACCTCCATTGTAACATCATGATGAAAGTCGGCCATGTAATAGTACATTTTTTAATTATCTTGAATGCGAATTCAACCACTTGGCAAATTGCAGACTCATCCCAAAAAAAAATATTGTTAGCTGTTTGAGTGAATCTCATTGCTTTTTTTGTTTACTTTAGTCAGTTCTGGAATATATATATATATATATATATATATATATATATATATATTATATATATATATATATATATATATATATTATATATTTATATAATATATATATATATATATATATATATAAAAGAAAAGTACACTATAAAGAAAAATAATTTTTGTAAAAAGGTGAATGTATATGATTGTGTAAAAGTAACATGGCTTACAATTTTTCATCATCTCTTTGCTTATTTTTATTTGTATACACTGTATGTAATTTCGTGTGCATAACTAACCAAAATTTACATAAAGTGGTAAATAAAAATTATTTTAGCCATGCTTTCTCTCCCTTATTATTATTATTATTATTTTTTTTTTTTTTTGGCACAAAAGACTTTCATTGCTTGTAACATTCCTTTTTCTAGTGAGTATTTTAAACTCTTGTGGATATTAATTTTTCCTTTGCAACTTACCTGTCTGTTTTATTTTCCCACAGAAGTGAACGGGACTATACTATGACGAGACCTACCTTCTGGAATAATAACCAGATGCTGGAAATTCACAGGGTCTTCTGCTCCAAATCTTGATTTCTCTTCAATAAGAAGAATCAAAATCTTCTTCTTTACTCTGGGAATGAAGGTGTTCTGAGTAATATTTGGTAAGTTTACTTTTAATTTTCTTTTTGTTACTTGGAACCCACTATCCTTAATATATATATATATATATATATATATATATATATATATATATATATATATATATATATATATATATATATATATATATATATATATATATATATATATAATATATATATATATATATATATATTATTTATTTATTTATTCAATTTTTCTTATATTAAAATTGACTTTAACTCTAAAGTCCCATTTTTTAAGTCAAATACTTTTATCTTGTTTTCTACTAACTGTTGTTTAGTTCTTACAATTAAATTATATCATATTACGATCACTGAACCCAAATTTTCCTTCACTGTAACATTATGAACCAAAGAATCTTCATTTAAAAATATTAGATATATTAATGAAGTTGATCTCTTGTTGCCTTATCTACTACCTGGGTCAAAAAAAATTTCAAGTATTCAGTCGATGAATAAGAAAACAAGTCTGATCAGTATTTAGTACTAAAAAAAGTTCTCCAAATAATTTCATTAGTATTAAATAACAAATAACTAATAAGGCTTAAGTTACATTGTGTTCACCCATTCAGTTATCAATGTTTTTGTGCTTTCTGGTGGTTGTAACTGTTATATTATTATATAGATTCCCTACTATATGTTTGATAGTATCTATCACTCAGTCTATAAGAAAAAGTTAATCAGTATATAAATGATAAGGTGTATTGCAATTTAGTCAACTTTTAAAGGTGATGTATTTTTGACAAAGCTTTGGGGTGTTGGTTATTTGGTTTTATGTTCTAACCCAGTTGACATAGTTTAAAATTTGGTTTAATAAATATTTTATATTGATAATTGTTGGATTGGTTTAATTTTTTGCATGTGATAAATTAATTGAACTCCTTTGTTGATAAAGATTGAATTTGCAACAGAGTTGTCATTTATCAGATATTGTCACATTTGTCTTTGGTTTAATAACACCACATTTAGTTCAAACA
Source organism: Armadillidium nasatum (assembly GCA_009176605.1). NCBI lineage: Eukaryota > Metazoa > Arthropoda > Malacostraca > Isopoda > Armadillidiidae > Armadillidium > Armadillidium nasatum. Next base: position 22,993 of record SEYY01000762.1, read on the forward strand.
TATAAATAAATTTATTAATAAATTTTAAAAATAAACATGTGCTTGTACGTATATGTGTATAAAACATAAACAAATATACATAAATTTAACTTTCTTGTCCTATAGGATCTGGTTTCAAATCAATTGTAATAGAGAGCAAAGCTTCTCAAATTTTTTTCATTCATTGCAACCCAATCTCATCAAGCAAATTTTAAAAGTAATAAAAAATAAAATGGTATCAATACAAAAGAAATTGCAAGAACTGGACCCCCTCTTGTGAACCCACACAGAAAAGTTCTGATATAGAATATAAATTTGAATTTCATTTCTCAATCACAACAAATAATTAAGTCCTATCTCCAATAAAATGTCACAAATAATATACTTTTCCATTACCATTAGTTCCCAAGATTGATTTTAATACGTTTATTGAACTAAAAGAATAAATCTAAATAGTTTCAAATATATTCGTTCTTCAAAGTTCATATAATTTTCTGATCTTAATCTGCAATGAAAAAAAAAAAAAAAAAAAAAAAAACTAGAGTATCAATATTCAAAAATTACAATAAGAATTACTACTAATAGTAACAAACCAATATAATCAGTACATAACTTGTACTTCTTTGAACAACCAGTTATGATTATTTCGATAATGCTAAATTTTGGCTTGTAGCTTTTGTAGCAATGAAGTATATATATATATATATATATATATATATATATATATATATATATATATATATATATATATATATATATATATATATATATATATATATATATATATATATATATATATATATATATTGTAGAAATGGAATGTGAAAACTTTCAGTTTCACGAAAGTGGAGAAGACTATTGACAAAAGTCTGCATGGAAAAGATTTTGAGAAAGATTTTGGAAAGTTTCTTTTATTTCGTCTCATTTGTCAAAGGGAAAATTTCCAAAATTTCAGATTTACAAGAGAGAAAAAAGGAACTGGAAAATTTGATGATTTTGTTTTTGTTTATGATTCTGATGATGGTAAAACAAAATACTCTTTAATTCAATTAAAACATTTGAATGATGAAAATAAAAAAATAAATTTTGAGGATTTGAAATCAAACTCTAAAAGTTATTTTGGTTTGCCGTATTATTTTGATTATTATACAAAGTCTTTAAGTTGTCTTTCCAATGATAAAGATCTTAAAGAAGCAGAACTTGAAAGTTTGTTATTTTGTACTAATGCTGGAATTGAAGATTCTTTAGGATGTATCTCCAAAAGAGAGATACTAAACGAAGGACTATTTCGAAACTCTGGTAAACTCTACAAACTCTCCATAAATGATAAGGAAAGACAAGAAATATTTCATGAACAATTTTTGTCAGAAAGAAAAAGGTTGGCAAATGAATTGGCCTCCTATGTTATGCAGAACAAAGTAATTCATTTAGAGAATCTATGATCAAGGATGATTCATTCAGTTTGATTCTTAAATTTTCAGAGATGCTTTTGGATCACGTGGTTGATTTCAAGGAAAATAAATTTAAAATTTCATTTTTAGATCCACAATTGGAAAAGAAAAACAAAAAACTCTATAATTTTAGGAATGAGTTTTTTGAGTCATTATTCGACTATCAGGAAATGTTTCCTTACCCAAGAAAAGAAAATTCAAAAAAATTCAAAAGCCTCTTGCAGATAAAAAGGATACTGAAGGATTTATAGAATTTTTAAGAGAAAAAAACATCACCATCAAAATACCTAAGAATTCTGAATGTAAAAGCTTAAAAATATTGTCTGAGGAACTTGTACTGTCTGTAATGTTAGAAAAACCTTTTGATATAAAGGCAAATATCCACGACCAAAAAATCCTTCAAAAGTTAAATAAGTTTATTAGGAAAAATGTGATTGATTTTGGGTCAAAGAAACTGAAAGGAACATTTGTTTGTGGTAACTCGAAAAGTAATGAAGAAGTCCATAACTTTCGACAGTGTTTTTTTGAAGATTTAAAAGTATTTTGTAATGCTTTTAAAGACAAAAATGTTAAAGAAATTGAGAAACTTGTTAAAGTTTATAATTCTCACTCAATTTTGCAAGAGGGAGAAAATGAAGTAATTGAATTTTTAAAGCAGAAAGAAATACGATTTGCAGAATTTCCTGATAGAAAGCTGTCGTTGATATATTTCCATCAGGAGAAGTTGACACTACAGAAATTGATAAAAATATTTTAGAATTCCTAAACCTAATAACATTTGCTGTGAATCAGAATAATTTTGGTAATCTTATTTCTAATGAAATGAAAAAACTTGTAACGAAAAGTGAAGATCAGATAATGCTTTATAATGGGTTTAATAATATTACAGACACCTGGCATAATGAAGGAGCATTGTCTTTAAATATTGTGTCCAAGTTAAAATATAGAAAATGGGTCACTGAAAAAGAATTATTGAATAAGATTAAAAATTTAAATATATTATTTCAAGAGAAAGAGGTGAAACTTTCTGATATTTGTTCTGGTTGTGAAATTATCACTCCTGAACTGTTTATGTATAATTTTTCGACTAGTTCTATCATGAATTTAGGAAAAGGTATTGATAAAAACTTTAGCTCGTTCTATATTCATAGAACTCTTGTTCAGAGTGAAAGAGTTAATATTAATTCACTCTTAGAACAGTCTCAAGATATTGTTGTAATTACTCTTCATGATGGATTTGATCCTTCGGTCTTTGACGAATTACTCTCTTCCCCTGTAGAAATAAAAGACTTAGAACTATTTAATGATAAACATAATTATTATTTTACAAGACAAAATTTTAACTTTATGAATTTCTATGACAAAAATAAAAATGTCATTTCTAAGAGAACAGTCCATTGGATAACATTCCTTGGAAAAGATTTTATATATGAATCTTCACTTCCAAATGACAATAATAATTCTGAGCAAGACTGTGAAGATAGTGAATATTGTAGTAACTCAAATTTAATGGAAAAATATCTATATGAAAAATCCTTTACCTGTTATGAAATTTTTGAAAATGAAAATTTTGTTATTGTAACTGGTGATCCTGGAAGTGGAAAGTCAGTACTCCTAAAACATCTTTCAATTGAAGTAAAAAATTTATATAAAGACCGATTTTGGGTAATTCTGATTCCTCTTAATACATGTCAAAATTATCTTGATGATTATGATAATTTTAACCTTGAAAATGTCATAGATTATTTGGCTAAAATTGAAAATTGTAAAAATGATTTTTCGAAAAATGCTTTGAGGTATTTTTTATATAATAATCGTTTGATTCTGTTGTTTGATGGGTTTGATGAAATTCATGAACATAGTAAGCAAGAAAAAATCCTGGGGTTACTTAAGTTTTTGAAAAATGAAGACCTGACAAAACACATGTGGATAACAAGTAGACCTCGTTGTGTGCGCCAAATTGAAGAGGTTTTAGGTTGTGCTGCTTTTGATGTTACTGACATTAGTGAAGATGAACAAATTAAGCTCGTCATTGATGAATGGAAGGTCTATTATGGCAATGACAATTCTAAAGTGAACTTAAATGAGGAAAATGCCTCAAATTTCGTTAAAAATATTAACGATTATATCAGCACAGATGAGAGTGATTTCTTAGGAGTTCCTTTACTGACATACATGTTTTCCCACGCATATAAAAATGAAGCAGTTAAACCCTCAATTTTCCTGAAAGGATGTTGGCTTAGTCCGGTTATTTGAGGATTTCATATTGAGTAAGTATAATATTTTCTTTACTGAAAAGGTCAAGGTTGAAAAAATCTTGCAAAATGATTTTATAAATGTTAATGAGAAAAGGTATCAATTATATGCCCTAAAATATAGCGAAATAATTTCTCCTGAACATTTTAAAATATTATCAAAAGCTGTGGACACGGACCTTTCTTATGATAGTATTGAGATACTAAAACGGATTGGCCTCATTTATGAGAACAGTAGTGCTTCTACAGAGACCAGTAGTGCTTCTACATTTATACATGCAAGCTTTGCTGAATATTATATTGCTGATCTCTTACTCTCCATAACTGAAAACTGCAATGATGAGATTATTTTAAAATCAGTGAAGAGTATTCTTCCTGGAACCAGAAAATGATATAATTTTATATATCTTTGACGCCCATTTAATCAAGAAATCCAAAGGATATGAAATTCAGGAATCTATTATGAATGGTGACAAAGAAATTGTAACTAGTTTAGATAAGGAATCTTTATCCATACATTAGATAAATTTGGAAGAAACTGTTTCTATTATGCACTAAAGCAAGGTCAATTTCCTATACTATCTCACCTTATCTCCAAAGATGTCGAGCTAATATTTGAACCATTTTTTGTAAAGATTTTAAAAGACTTTGCTGAAGAATTTGTTGAATTTCAGGAAAGGAGAAGATGAGGAAGTTTATCTTGAATTGTTTGGGTATATTCTGGAAAAAGAAAAGGAAAATGGATATTTTGCTGGTGAGTGTTTAGATCAGTGCTTGAGACTCGATTTAGAAATACATTTTGGACATTGGGAAATTGCAACAA
>SEYY01000762.1:32500-60000 GCA_009176605.1 Armadillidium nasatum
AACAATTTGATAAAAATAGTAAATAAATTAGTTCGTTTCGTACCATTTAATAGGACAGTTTTAAAGTCTTTCAAGACTATAATTACTATGTGTATTTTAATTCTCTTAAATATTTTATTTTTTGACGCTGCAATATGCCTGACAGTAGAGTGATTGACTTATGTGTCTGAAGATGCTATTTCGATCCTTCTTTTAAAAGGATTTTAGGAAGAACTGACTTAATAGTTCCCCTCCTAGAAAGGCAACACCCATATGGTGTAAACTTTTAACCTCTGTGCACTATAGCGACACAACAACTGGAAGAAGTATCTCCGAATCTAATATTTTGGACAGTTAATATTGCAATATACATCATTTTCACATTTTTAAATATTCTCCTCTAAACTATCGTAAACACCCCAAACTCCTTTCTCCAAGGATGTCACAAAATTTCGACAATAATTACACCCCGTGGCTTCGATTTGTGCAGCATAACTTTACTTCTCATTATGAAAAATGGAGTTCGCAGAAAACATCTTGACAGTCGTTAGTGTGATTCTCATGACTACTTTGAATAAGAGTTCACAGGCTGGTTCAAATCAGAGTCTCCCTTACATCAAATGAATTAAATTCCTTTAACAAAATATCGGATATCGAGATTACACACACATTCTATTTAGTTTTAGTGAGTTTTACTGCAAGGGGAATATTAAGTAGTAGACCAACAATATATTAAGCAATTCATCTTGCCAAAAAATAATAATAATAATGTCATCCTTCTAATGTTTTACGCTATTTGATAAGATTTCGTTGATCAAAAGAGCCTTGAGTATAATTAACTACATTGATATTAAAAGAACCATTTATTATTGCTTTCCTTAACTATGCAAGTGCTTAGTTACTTACCAGGGACTTAAGCCCCGGGTACATCTGTAAAATAAATAATTTCGTTTTAGCCTTGAATAAACATGTTTCTAAGGTTCTTGTTGCACCAGTTCCACAACTTTGCTGGTTTCAGTGAGGAAAAGAAAACTTATTTGTATTAAGATTTGATAATTAGTGATAAGGAAAAGCGGTACTTGAAAATAGATTTTATTTTTTACAAAAATAAATACAGTAGCATTAACCAGTACTATGATGTAAGTACTTCATCATTCAATGTTGCGTCTTTAAGATTTTATTTATTAGCTATGGAAATTCTAATGAATGTGAATATTGTAATATAACATTAGGGTTGGGATCTACTAAACCTGAGCAAATATAATCCAAAAAACATAATACAGTGGAACTCCAATATTCGTCATTAATCCGTTCCCGAGGGGATGATGAATATCGAAAAAGACGAATATCGAACAATTTTTCCCATAGGAATTAATTAAATGGATTAATTCGTTCCCAGCCTCGAATTTTGCCTATCTATTCTTTAATAAAAAAAAAATTTCACTCTAGAATCGATCTCCGAAATCATTTCAAACACTGTACAATTTAACTACAGTACATATTAACCAGCGTACTGCCATAAATAATACGTAATACGCACTGTGTAGACCTACATAAATGCTAAACACAAATAAAATTTTAAAAAGAAATTTACCTTTTGGATGAGAAAAACAATGATTGTTATTAAGAGTTTTTATTTTTAAGGTTATAGGTAGGACGGATATTGACTTTTCGACGAATACCGAAAACAAAATTTTACGAAAAAACGGCGAATATCGAAAAAGAAGAATACTGGCAGGGACGAATATTGGAGTTCCACTGTACTCCAAGGAAAAGGTGGTGACCTTTGTTAGATCTGACCTCTAGAGACTAAGGTTACCTCTGACATGAATCACTTACCTGGATATAGTTTCTCATAACAACCCTTCTACAGAAAAGAAAACCTTATATCAGGTATAACACCTTTCTTACAATGTTCCTTCAACGATATTCTTTATTAACAACTTCTCGCATAATCAATTTTTTCAACAATATTTGCTTGTCCTTTTCCGTTGCAACCGCCATCGAATAGAAATCCCGTTCAAGAATCTCTATAACGTAGTAACCTTGCATCTCCAAGTGTCTCCTTTGCATCTGGAAGGGACCGAAAAGTGTGTGGTCGTTTTCGGTATAACAATTCTTGCTTCTTACTAGTACAGCAAACCTATATATATATATATATATATATATATATATATATATATATATATATATATATATATATATATATATATATATATATATATATATATATATATATATATATATATATATATATATATATACCTTTTTTTTTTTTTTTTTTTTACCTTCTCACCCCCTGACCACCTCTTGTTGAGGCGGCCACACTTCGCTAATGAAGCCTCCCGCCGCAGTCGGTCTCGTCCAGAGATCTTTCAAAGAAGTGATGCCCCAGAAGATTTTGGGGCGACAGTTGGAGGGACAGTGTAAAAGAAAGTGATCTACGGTCTCCGGGGCCCTTTTGCATCTGGTACAAGTGGAAGATGTTGCCTGGTTTAAATTGAAATTGTGTTTGTAATGTTGTAAGTTTGGGTGGTGCCCGCATCTCAATCTTGCTAGTGAGATTTGTAAGTGTCTTGGGAGGTTGTTGGAGTCGGTGTTTATTTCGGGAGGGGGTTCGTTAAGGATGCTGTTTGGAGGTCTGTTGATCATATATGAATATGTATATGTTTGGTTGTTGTGGTATTGGGGGGAGGAGGGGGAATGTGATTTAAGATCCGTTTGTAAAAGACTCCGGTGGACGATGGAGGTTGTTTAAGTCTTTTTTGGTAGGTTGGAGGAGAGTTTTGTGACATGGGTGTGAGGGTAGACGGGTTTTTGCATAGAATTGGGTGCCTATCATTTCGAGGTGGTTCCTTATAGGTAGTATCTTGGTTTCGTTATGAAGGTGTTGTTGAGGGGTTGTGGGTGTGCAGCCGGTGATGGTGCGAAGGGCTTTATTTTGTGTTATTTGGAGAGTCGTAAATATATATATATATATATATATATATATATATATATATATATATATATATATATATATATATATATATATATATATATATATATATATATATATATATATATATATATATATATATATATATATATATATATATATATATATATATATATATATTTGAAAGGGGTCCCTCTATTTTAGCACAGGTCTAATGAGAGCATTTTGGTGGGGGAAAGTCGCAGTCTTAAATGAAATCCATCAAAGTTGAAGAATGCCAATTGTATATTCAAGTTCATATATATAATAAAGTTCATATATATATATAAAAAAAAAAAAGTTATAACAAATCTTTGCAGTTTAAAGAAACTTACAAAAATGTAAAATAATAATGAGATAAACTTCCTTACACAACTATTATACATTTGAGACAATTAATACAAAGGTGTAAAATTTAAAACTTTAAAACATACCGTTTTCATAAGGTTAATATTCCCTTATTTAAAAAAAGAAAAAAAATATTCACTTAAAACGCCAACATATAATAATTAAAACACTAAGGGGCAGTAAGGCACAGAAATATAAAATATTCCTTACAAACTCCCAATCTACATTTTAAAATGAAAAAAATAATAAATAACAATAATAGGACTATGCAGTACCTTACATACTGAAAATATTTTTTTGTCCGGGTGAGGAGTGATATAGAAAAGCCGCATCTTTCAAGTTTTGGTTAGATCTGCCTACAGTTTGGAAGTGTTCGCCCTTCCAGTCTCATGAAAGTCTAGTTTAAAAGTTTGTTTTTATAAATATAGTGAGTGTACTGAACCCGCCACGGCTCATAAGGGTAGCAATCCCACCAGGTTGGAAAACCCAACTCTATGAACGAACTCTACTAATTAAAAAATTCAGAATAAAACATCACAAAAATCATAATCTTCCTCAAAAAATGAAACACCTACACAGGGTTTAATTTTTTTAACAAAGTGTTCCCACATGAAGGGCACTGCCCTATTCTAGGAAGCTTCTTCCTAGAACCCACGTGAGTAATCACAACAATGCCTTTAAGTATCACTGTACCGTTAAGTTAGTGTTCAGTATAAAATCTGGAACAAGCAACATATTACTGACTATCTTGACGTCGAAGAAAGTACCATTACGAATTTCATAGCATACATACATCTCCCAAAATAACAAACTATTACTACAATAATAATAATACCTTCGGATATCTGAAAAATCACTTGGTGAAGTCTTGGTACCATTTTCCAATCTACTATTTCTTAGCAAAGATAAGGGAATACCATCTTTGCCCACAGCAAACTCCAAGTCTGCAAATAATGATAATAATTATTATTGTAAATTTCCTTAAATTTTTATTGATAAATTTTATTAATATTTCCAATATTACTCCACCAAATTTTTCTTCTAAACCTTAACAGGTGAAACTGCTGAAAATTTTCACTAATAAATTTAAATATATTTTTTGCAGAATGAAATTAAGCAAAAATAGAATTTATAAAAAGGCCAAATTTCACAAATACAGTTTGGTCGTAGCCTCAAGATGATTAATGTAAGTCATAGAAATATCGCATTCAATTTAAGAAGTTTTCAGGATTTTACAAATGAAACTTTTTGAAGGAAAAAAAAATCAAAGCTACCCACAAAGAGAGAAGCATTTGTATGTCAATTTCAAAGTTTAGGTCAACTATTTTCATGAAAGTGTAATTGGTTTTTTATTCTAAAATGGATCAAAAGAAGTGGAAATAAACTTGTTTTAAAAATTTCATGTAGATAGAAGTTACAAAGTTGATCATAAAATAAACGAATGTTTTGAGTCATTGACTGTTTAAAAACATTTCCAAACTTTTCATCACCCACTTTCAAGACAAAAAATGGGCACAGCCTAAGAAAATGTCACTCTTAAGGTGAAAAGTACCAAAATAACAAAAATTGAGCGTGTTATTGTTTGGTGAAGTATATTCACATACATATTTTTTCCTAAAATTAAAATCACAAGATGATATATGAAAATAGTGTACGAGGATTCCAGTATTAATGAAACATATTATCTCAAGGAAAATGGCAAGAGATTTTGTACAAGGTCAACCTTAACAGACTAACGCAATTTCGAAATGTCTCTTTTTTTTTAATGATTTGGTTACGAAGTCATAATATAAACTAGACATTTTACAACAGTCAAATCCAAGTGCTAATCTTACTCCAGATATATTAAGAGATAGTTGGAATTATAATTTTCTCAATGGTATCTTAGATTCATTGTAGAAAATATAAATTATGAAAAAAGTTATCTGCTTCTAAACGTATCTACTGTAAATAATCGTGAAGATAAGGGAAGGAAGGTCAATCGTAAAGATAAGGGAAGGAAGGTTAATCGTGATGATAAAGGAAGGTCAGGGAAGGCTAAAACTTGAGGAAAACAAGAGAAAATCAATGACCAGCGATATTAAAAATACATGATTTTTTATTATTATTATTATTACTATTAATAATTTAGAAGTAGTACTAGTAATAAAAATAGTATTAGTAAACAAACCAATATAATTATAATATGGACTCTTTGTATTCAAAAAGATATATTTCTCATTGCCAAGGATGGATGAAAGAACACTAGCGACCTCTTTCATAAAAGCTGTGGGAACCTTCGGCTCTGAAAGAAATATGTAATAAATATTAAATATTTAAACAAACATGTGAAATATGTTATATAATTATATAATAATTTACACATTAAGCAATATAAAAGAGAAGTAAACATAGGAAATAGCAAGAGAGAGAGAAAAATCTCTGTAAGTATACTAATATCATTCAACTTAAAAGTTCTATCAAGAGAAGACACAATAATATGTCTTTGCTTTGAAGTGTTACAAGAAGAAGAAAAAAAACAACAACAACGAGAGGAACCACCAAACTCACTCATTTCTACCATATCTTGACAATACTTCTCGTGGAACCACGGAATTTTCTCCTCAGGATAATCCAGACACACCGAACGATTCAAGCGCATCAATAAAGATCTCACTGAATTGGAATATTTCTAAGAAAATACAAAAATACAAAAGTATTACTTATTATTATTGAGAATCTGAAAGTTAAGACCAACCACACGAAGGGGAAAAAAAGTTATTGGCCTCTTAAACAGTGGGTCATGTTTACTTTTCTTATTTCTAATTTTGTTAAGAAAACTTTATATAGTACAGCATGTACGTGGCCCAAAATACACACCAAAAGAATTATACAAATTGCAATCAAACATCATATCTCCATATTTGATGAGGTCAGGCTATAAATATACCTTATAATACTTTTTCCATTTATTTATGCACCTATACAAAACTAGAGGTAAGTCATTAGTTTAAAAAAAAAAACAAAAAAAAAAACATTCTTGCGTAAACATCTCACTTAAAGACCCAAGTGGGTTTTAAGTAACATGGTTCTTATCTCGTCTGTTGACCTACTTAATTTAACTGACCGACCCTGATTAGTATTCTATCAATTATTTACTTATAATATTCTTATTCTTAAATAGTTTTTATTATCAGACATGTTTAAATTTTCTAATTAACCGTTTTAATCTAAATATTTCCCATCTGTTTCATGCTTTATGATAAAACTTACACACTGTATATTTAAATTTATTATTTTCCCTCAATTTTAATTTATTATTAATTTTTTTTTTTACTACAATTTTTTAAAAAATTCTTCATTTCCTCTCATAATAAAAATTATCCACATAAATGTCCACTATACCCATCACTAGGGACCGACCGGGGTTGGAATTTGGCCGGGGCCGGGGTCACCCAAATTTGGCCGGGGCCGGGGTTTCCTAAAATTTGTAAAGAGGTCAAAAGCACTGAAATTTAAGGTTAAGAAAATTAGATATAAGGTTTATTTAATTGTAAGGAAGGAGTAGAATAGCGAACATTCACTTAAATTAATGATTATAAGCATTTTCTCAAAAAAAAAATCAAAAAATTACAGTTTTGTATAGTTAAAGTTTAAAAAAAGTACAAAAATTAAAAAAAAAATATTCTAATTCATAATAGTGATTCAACAGGTTTACTTAAGTAAGACCCTAAGGTAAAGTTTGAAAAAATGTAAGATATAAAATTATCAATTTAACCTGTATTTATACATATCATTGCTATTTTATTGCCATGTATCAAACTTGTATCATTTAGCTGCATTATTTAAAAATTATTTTGTTTATACTTTCAGTCAATATGGCTAAAAGATCAGCTTCTGCAGTATTTGAATACTTTACAATGTTTCAGGATAGGCTCGAAATAGCTAAAGGTTAACATCTGCAGTCAGAAAATTAGAAGAGAACCTCCGGGTGCTACAAGTAAAAAAATTTCAACCAAATCTTTTTGGAGTATCTAAAATCAAAACACAAAGATGAACATTCACTAGCAGAAAAGGAGCGGTCAAAAGAAACAGAAAAGGAAAAAATCTTAATTTTCTTATATTTTGTTTGAAATTTTTTTTTATTATTTGACTGATTGAGCTGAAATTTTCAAAGTATGTGAATTTTTTCACGAAGTTCTGAGTTGATTTCGAGCATTTTTTTGAGTCTATAACGGTTTGAAACTTATTTGGACCCAAAGTTGAAAAAAATGAATAACTGGATCAAACCATGGTCCACATGAGCTGAAAATTTAGCTGAATACCTTTGCCCCAATTTCTTCATTGGTGGGAATAGGTTTTTGATATCACGTCTAGAAAAAAGTTTATAAGCACTTGAAATTTTTTTTGCAAAAATCGTACCCTTCTGGAGGAAAAAATTATTTATAAAAAACGCTACCTACTATTTTTTTTTATTTGTGAATATTGTTTAGAAGAGGGCAGGGCAACAATATTTATTTAGTGCATATTTAAATGCTCTTTGTTTGAAGCGAGATATAGCCTCTCAAACTTTGGGAATTTTTGAAATTTGGCCAAAAATGGACCTTTTTGAAGTCTATATCTCAAAACCAACGAATGTCATCGAATAAAGTACTTAGAGGAATTTGTAGCCCCACCCCTCCTCTATACACACCAAAAATAGGAAATGTCATAGTTGTATTTTTTTTTAAAAAATTTGTCTTAAAAGGTGGGTTTTTTTAGTTAAAAAAAATTTTTTTTTCCTATAGTTGGTCAGTTTTTGGCTTATAACATTTTTCCTATAACTCTGGGAACAAAAGTCTATTAGAGACTTTTGTATCCCATTTAATTTTGAATAAATAGTCCAATTTTCAGCTCATTCTAAAAAGTGGTTTGGCACCGCCATTCAATTAAAAAAGGGTAAAGTTTCAACAAAAAAAAAACTTTTAACCGTAATAGACTCGGAAAAACGCTAGAAATGGATTTTTCTTACCGGTAAAAAATCTATATAACTGAAAGTTTCAGCAGAATCGGCTGAAAATTTAAAAAAAAAAAAAAATTTAAGTATAATTTGCCATTTTAACCCCGGCCGGCAACCCCGGTTTTCCCTGATTTTTGACCGGGGCCGGGGTTGGCCGGGGCCGGGGCCCCGGTCGGTTCATACCCATCACCTTTATTTTTCAAATAAGAAACTTTGTTCCAGTGAAAATCTTTCTTTCCTTCCAACTTTCCCATCGTTCTCTGTACCTTTTTATACCACTCCTGCATTATATTTCTTCATTTTAACAAGTCACAAGTGAATTTTAATATAATTTGTAAAATTATCATTTAAAATATATATTCTAATTCGTCTTAAATGTAAATGTTACTTAAATGAATATAATTTTATATTCATTTACTTATTAAAATTTAAATGTAACAAACTTTCTGCATAAATAGGATGTGTGCAAAGTCTTATTCAAAATCAATAATTTTATAATCAGGCTTTACAGACATAAATATAATCTTCATTAAAATGAATATATTTAATACAAAGATGCGAAGAAGGTCCCATGTTGAATGACTCAGAATCCATTTGCACACGTACAACTCTGACTCAAGACAGGATAGTTGAGTCAATCTTTAAATACTCTGACTTTGACCCAAAAATTTTAAAATACTTTAATCCCTAATAAATAATATTTAATCACATAACTTTGAGATTATGTCATTAAGCAGAGAAGTAACATTTAATACAGTTGGAGAGTTGATGTTCTACTGGGAGGCAACTAGAAGGGAGTCAAATAACGTAACAGAAATAACATGAAAAAGCAAGCATGAACCAGTGCACTCCGTCAGTTAATATAGTGACGAATTTTGTCCTAACACAAGAGAGAAAATCAACTCAAACCCACAGTTAGAGAGAGAAAGTTTGAGAGGTTATTTGTTGTTCTTGTCTTTGGGATCTCCAAAACAATTGTATGTGAATATAAAATTTGAATTTTACGTTCCGTATGTTAGGTATCTTCCGTACAACGAATTCTAGTCTTATACAATATTTGAAGATAATAATAAAAAATAAAAGTCTTACCAGTGAGTTAATGTACTCCATTTCTTCCTCAATTTGGTCCAAGAACTCTACACAAAAAATATAATGAATCAAGTCTGTAGTTAGACCCCGCAGAAAAGCCAGAGCTAAACAACAATGCAGTAAAGTTTTACAAGACATTACTTCACGCTCTCTGCGGACAAATAGGTAAAGAGTGAATAGTATAATTGACCAATAAAAAAAAAATTATAATTGATCCTAATATACAGTAAATGTTATTGTTGCTTTGACTAGTTATTATAATGATAATTATAATAAGAACTTGACTAATAGTTAAGTACGATTTAATGAAAAGAAAATCGTATCCATACAACAATGAGGGTAAAAAGAGATATAAGTTAAGTACAAAAAGGTTAAGAATCTAAATCTATACAGGTACCAACAATTTACAAATACAGCATACCAACAATATTGAATAATAACGTTGGAATTACATCAATATCCAAAATTTTACCTTAAAAGCTGAACTTACGCGTTCACAACAGTCTGACAAGCATCAACAAATTCATTCCTTTTAGGAATGTAGCCAAGGATAAAGAATGACGACAAAACCTGATGAACAACAGTTGATGAAACGTCTTCTTGGTTGCTAATTATGTAATCAGAGATTGCTTCAAAAACCTGTTACAATTACGTTAAGTAATACTAATTAGTAAAATATGAACCCTCCATTATTATTATTATTATTATTATTACTATTATTATTACCTAAACGTTACTTTTTTAAAACTTTTCATTTGTTAGGTCACTTCTATGGAAAGTCGAAAGATTTTTGAGCAATAACTTTATATTGTAGGCTTGCTAAGCCTAAAATAGCCCTCTTTTATAAGTAGATTTAATTTCATCAAGCTGAACCCAAATTTAATCTAAATAAAATGAACCTTAAATTTAGGAGTCCTCAACAATACATCCTACTTATTCTCACTGTTAATAAAATGAACTATTGCGAATTACACTATAAAAACTAAAATTTTATAAATACCCCAAAAAAAATTTTAATGTTTGGTCAACTATTTATAACATTTGGTTTTAATTACATATTGGACTTAATAAACAGATCAGATTTATAAAAAAAATTTGCATGAAATAATACAAAGAAAAAAAAAAAACATCATAGACAGTAAGAAGACACACTGACCTATTAAGGACTCCCATTCCAGCCTTCAATACACGCAATTCAAGTTCAATGATAATCCTATTAAGACCACTATTCTCTGCTAAACTAATATACCACTGTGCTCTCTCTTAGTTCATATAATTTAAGTTAAGAAAATGAAACGATTAAAATAATGCAAGACAAAGTTACAAACTGTTAAAATAAGTTAAATTTAATTTTATTATTATTATTATTATTTTTAACACCTCAACCACTAATCAAGGCAAAGTATTATTAGTATTAATAATAATTATAATAATAAAAAATAATAATAAAAACCTCGGGATTCATAAACTTGGCATTGCTGAAGTTCCTTAAAATTTGTGTAATATTTACAGAAATTATTTCATCCAAATATTTGAGGTGGGCATCACTAAGTTTCTGGAAAAGTGCAGCTGACGGTGAACCTTCACGAATTAGGTAGCCAGTTGTCAATGACATTACTTCTCGTAGAGATACATTGTCCTATAAAAGACAATTATTATTTTTATTATTATTATTATTATTGATAATTTTCCCCCCCTATCACAATTCACATTTTTCTCGTCTTTTATCTACTTTCTTTCTAGTTTCATCAATATTCCTACTTTAAAAACCTATAGTTTAGACTCATATATATATATATATATATATATATATATATATATATATATATATATATATATATATATATATATATATATATATATATATATATATATATATATATATATATTGTCATTCCTATTCAAAAATTTATTTGAATTCACAACCTAAGAGATTTGAAATAAAGGAATCTAAACAGAGCGCTTTCAACACCAGTTCTGACTTTTCTTAACCTTAATCGAAAACCATTCCTATAAAAGTAGAAAATTTCTTCATATTTTTGGTGCTCAAGTCCCGAAATTCTTACACTACCTAAATCATACATATACAAACATTAATTAATTTATTATCTATTTCTTCCCATATTGAGTAATCTTTCATATTTTCTCTCTCTGCGATTTCTTTACCTCCCAATTATTCCTCTATATCTTCCACACTCTTCAATACTATAAGACCCTTCCCTCATTTACATTCCTCATAAAGCTCTCTCAGTATTATTATTATTACTACTACTAATAATAATAATAATATAGTAATAATGATGATAATAATGACTAAAGATTAATTATATAATTATCCAGATCATATTAAAAAAATGAAAACTCCTTTGTATCTACGTCTTCATTCCATGTTTTCAAGAGTAAGAAAATATTGAAGGGCATTAAATATATGGTAATTAATTTACTATTTGTTTGACATGAAAATCGTAACTGCATTTTACATTGATAAAAATTCCTCTTGCTTTCAAGTATTTAAAACAATGCTAATAAATAGTGGGAATAAAATACTGAAAACACTACAAATAGATGATTATGTGGGTCACTGTTTGACTTATAGTCTAAATGTATGTTGTTGTTGTTTTTTTTTTTTTTTTTTTTTTTTTGAGAGCGGACCTCTACGACGAGGGGATATGCCGCTTTTCCAGGCAAACAAAATACTGACCTTCAGGCCAAATCACGAGTTCAGAGCGGGGGAACAACATCGACATGCAATGAGATCTCATGATGCTCTCCTGACTCTAAATGTAATTTTATGCAGAGATACTTTGTGTGTATGTAAGCAACAAACACAAATGCTTCAAAAAACTTACTGAACTAAAGGATGATGGAACTTATTTAAGGAATTATATTAACAACAGATATCTGAAAAACCATTTACAATTTACATAAAAATGTTGATTAGAATTTAAAATATTTCCCATTTCCATAGGACATCTAAATAGCTGACATCAATATCTGTTAACCAGTTCTATCTGAGGGTTTCTAATATCTCATACACCTTCCTAATCTGTATCAATGACAATTGGCAACTATATTGAAAAGCTTACATACAAAATTCTTACCTTTAAAATATCCTCTGTACAATAATCAAGCAAACTTTTGAATTTAGATAGCAATTGGGCTCCTTTTTTATTATGTACATTATTATGTAACTGAACTTCAAGACCTCGTGAAAGAAATCTAATATCGAAGTATCTTAACTGTGCTTTATCTTTTTCCAGAAGCTCATACCACTCTTCTGAAAGCTCATTTCCCTTTGAATAAGCAATTAAAAAGCTAATCATATGAGCAATTTTAGAAGGAATATGCTTTACAGAGCCTTTGATTTCAGATTGCAGTAAAGATATCATTTCCTGTTCTATTTCAAATATTCTAACTCTTCCACGAATATTATTATTAAAATAGATATATTTTGCATAGAATAAACGAAGTATACCCTCTCTGAAACCAATAGTTTCTTCACATTCTGCAAGTCTTGATTTTATATTTTCAATCGAATTTGACCAAAATTTATTACAAAGTTCATAGTTTGAAATTTTTAAAAACCTTAATGCTTTAAAAAGTGAAGAAGCATCTTGACATTCGTAAGGAATATTTACAATTTCAGCAGCTAAATATTCATATTCTTTTTTCTTCTTAAATCTGGCGTTGAATGATAAACATAAAAGCAAATCCGTTTTAAGAGAAAAGTTATCTGAATCATTTATATAGCTGGAAGCAGCTTCCTGTAATTTTGGTAATAAACACCTAGGCTCAAGGACATTCAGATAAGTGCTACTTAATAATGAAAGTTGGTGTGGAGTTAGGTGATCAATCTTATTAATAAATAGCTTCATAACATTTTTGCATGTATAAACTGGAGCACTGTGTACAAATAATTTATTAAAAGTATTCAAAATAATTAATAGATTTGTGATATCAGAATCACTGAATCTTTTCTCATCTAAAAATGTTTGAACGTAATGTACGTATTGATGTTTTTCTTCCAATGATATTATTCGATGCATATTATTATATAACACAGACAAGAAGAGTAAATTTGTCACTGAGAGTTCATCAAAGTCAATTTTTTTATACACCTCATTAAAGATATTAACTTGAGTATAGTAACTTACTATCGATCTTCCAATAAAAACAAAAGAAAGTCGAATCAAAGATAGTATGTCTAAATCAGAAATTGACTTCAATACTTTCAAATGCAAGTCAATCATTAAGTTATGATTTAAATCTACACCAATATTATCAAGACACATCATTAGTGGACAAAGTCTCTCAAGTGAACTTTTATCTTTTATTATTTCCAATATGTCATAAAATTTTGGGTATGAACAAACTACTGAGAAAAAATGTCTGTTATGCTTTATATGCATGAGAGAATTTTTAAACTTTAACTGGCGCAAATGTTTAATATTTGAAAGGCTGTATATTGCTTGGCATGCTTCATCGTAATTTAGAGGCTTTTTGTGTTTATCCAAAACTTCAAACAGATCTTCGATAGAATATGAATTCTGCAAATCAGATATAATTGACTCCTCATAATTTTCCGCAATTAAATTTGGGTACAATACACCATAAAACCATTCATCTTTGGAAATTATCATAGAAAATATCGATGAATCTGCTGCAAGTTCTTCAAAAGTATTTTTAGAGCTATGTGACTGAATAATTTCATTTTTTAGAAGTTTTGAATTACTTGGCTTGTTGAATGTTTTGGTTGGTAAAATGCCAGAGGCTTTATAATAATTATATTTACCTATACTAAAACTTGTAAAAGGTTTACACCTCGAAATCTTAATTTGCTGTAGAATCTTTCTAAAATGCATCTGAAAATAGGTAATAAAGATTAATTAATAATAATAAAGTGGATATTCATTCAATATTTTAAACTAGAAAAAAAAGATTTATTGATATATATACACCCAATTTCAAAATTAAAGAGCAATATAACCTTTATGAAGTTCAAACAATGTAAAATGTACAATAAAAACATATGAAAATAAAGACAGTTAAAAGCTACAAGGGCCTATCACAACTGTCCCAATCAAAAAAAAAAAAAAATATGAAAAGTTGCCATTCACTATGAATGGTTTGTCACTTATCCAACTTTTCTCATGCAAACCACCAAGCAAACCATAAGATTGCTAATGCAGTTTATTAAACCAAAACATAAATAAATTAGTCATCAAAACTTTAAACTAACATGCAAAATCCCTGATACCACAAATGATTGTTTAAAATACTCACTAAATTATGTTACCTTAAAAGCAGAGTTAGTCATATATCGATCCAACCTCTTCTTAAAGCTAAAGACAGTTACTATCAATAATACTTTGTGGTAAATCATTCCAAAATATATTTAGCTGCTGAAAAAATATATATTCTCACATCTATATAGCATACCTTCTTTATTTTTTGTCATGACCCTTGGTGTACCTATTGGGATCCATTAAAAGAACTTGCTCACATCAACATCAATCGATGAAAACATTTTGAAAACCTGATTCATATCACCTCTTAAGGAATATTCTCTCTACAGAAAACATCCCTAGTTCTTTGAATCTTTTTTTTAAACAAAAAATCATTCTTATTGCTCTGCACTGTTTTAAACTCCAGCAGATTACTATCATTTCTTAAATAGGGAGCCCAAACCTGTGCACAGTACTCAATCAGTGGTCTAACATAGTCATTGTAAAGCTTACTGATTACCTTCATACTTTTATAATTAATAGTTTATTATTCTTAGCTTCTAAACACTGTTCTAACACTTTTAAACTACCACCAATAATCACACCCAAATCTTTTACTTTATACACAGACTCAAGCCATTCCCCATACATTTTTTAATTGAAATTCTTATTAGAATAACCTACATGAAGAACCTTAACACTTTTTATTACTGAAATTCATTTGCCACTTTTCAACCCAACCAAAAAGTTTATTTAAATCACACTGAACTGTCATGAATCCCTCAATATTTTTAACATGATAGGTCAGCTATAATTAAAACTTTTAGTCTTTTATCCAAATCATTAATTAATATACATTAAGAATAGAAAAGGCACAGAGCAGAACCTTGAGGAACCCCACTCTTGCTTCCTATGAAGATTTATTGCTATTTAATGCTACACACATCTCCTGTCCTTCAATTACTCCTGTATCCAGTTCCTGTACCCCTCCTAAACCAAATTGACATAATTTGTAAATCAGCCTCTTATTTGATACCTTATCAAAAGCTTTGCTAAAATCAAGATATACAAAATCAACTGGCTCCCCTTTGTCAATGCAATCAGTAATATACTCCATAAATTCCAAAAGATTTTTCTGACATAATTTATCTTAAGTTCCTAAAACCATATTGAAAGTCTTGCAAAATCATATTGTCAACTACATGCTTTTCCTATTAGATTTATCAATATTTTTTATAGAACTTTTACTACCAAGAAGATTAAACCAACTGGCCTGCAGTTTCCAAGATAATCCCTGCCTCCTTTTATATAAATTGGCACCACATGAGCAATTTTTCAATCCTCTGGTATCACGATAATTTTAAGACCTATTGAATATTAAATATACGTAAAACTATATGCAATACTAATACTACCTTCTTTTGGGATACTTCCATGTATGCCATCAGGACATACAGACTTATTATAATCAATATATTCAAGTTAATCTTTAATCTTATAAAGTTCAACATTTAGAGATTCTACATTTAGGTATGCAAAACTATCTCTATTCTCTGATGTAACTGTTATCAAGCTTTTTATATGTAAATATTGATGCAAAATAGATATTAAAAATATTAACTAATTCCTCATCAGCCATTTTATCATTATCTTACTAGGACCATTTTTCTTATTATTAAATTTATAAAAACTAAAGAATTTCTTCAATCTTTATTATTAATTCTTGCCAAGTTAATTTTGGATTATCCCCTAGGATGTCAGCTAGGGTGGAAGGAACAGAAATAGAGTTAGTAAAAACTTACAAAGCTCTCATCTCCTAAAAAAGGAATCAATAAATTAAGCCAACCCGTATCCTCCAGCAAATAGCTCTAACCAAAATAAAAATAAATAAATATATAAGAAGATACTAAAATGCACTTTTTAAGTATTTCAAATATCTAGCAATAATGTTATAAAATATTGATTCATTAATGTCAATATTTTTTGTGTTCATTTTCAGCCTATATCGATATAAGGTATAGGCACATTCAGTATAGTTGGCCTAATTATATTATTTTATAACATGATTTTTAAATTTAAGCATCTTTAAAATTTATTGAATTTAATATTTCACCCAATTTAAATAGTTTCTCTTCAATATACATTACATTTCCAGTTTTTATTTTGAATAACAATAAAATGCCAAGTAAGAGTTACACACTGCATAATAACCATTAATAGTTATATATATATATATATATATATATATATATATATATATATATATATATATATATATATATATATATATATATATATATATATATATATATTTAATTCATGGTAAGAAATGAATCTTTTAAACTTGCCTATAATTAAGGACTGACTGGGGTTAGAATTTTGCTGGAGATGGGGATGGGGACAGACCTGGGGCCAGGGTTGCCTTAAATTTGTAAAGAGATCAAAAGCACTGAAATTTTAGGTTAATTAGACATGATTTTAATTGAGATTAATTTTATTATAAGGAAGGAGTAGAATAGCCAACATTTGCTTTTTTCAGAAGAAAAAAAATTGAAAATTACAGATTTTGTATAAGAAAAGTTTGAAAAACTACAAAAAAATTTTAAAAATATATTTAGATTTATAATAATGATTCAACAGGTTTACCTACACCATTAAAATTTGATTAAATATAAGATATAAATTTATCACTACCCGTATTTTACTACTCTAAATTCTAAAACTTTTAATGTAAATAAATGTTCAAGAAGATTCTGATAGCGAATAGTGATTTAGGTGAATGAATTGTTTATTTCCACTTTTATGTTGCATTCATTTTGCTCTACACAATATGTAATAATGGAATTAAAATCATAATTTACTTATATTTTGTTTAATTTCCATCATTAATATGTATAATTTAAAATTAATCACCGTAGATAAACTCCAGTTTTCCCTGATTATTGGCTGAGGCCCCAGTCAGTCCATACCTATAACATCTACGAACATAAATGTAAATCAATTAAACAGATCCTAATAAAGCCCAGTGAACAAAAGAATTTAAAAAACATCCCCCCCAAAAATACTTTCCATTCAAATATATATTTATAAGGGGCTTCATACTCTGTGTCCCTTGACCTGAGCAGAAATAAAATATAAAAATTATTATTACCACTCATGGGTATAATAATAATAATATTTTTATTATTATAAAAATAACTATAAGGATTCATTAGGACCAACTTATTTGACTTGCATTTAATTTGTATTCACAGATGTTATAGTTTAAAAGATATTCATTTATTTCTTGCTATATGAACTAAACTATATTTTGGGTGTAATATTTGAACACACTACACTACACATATATGATATATATATATATATATATATATATATATATATATATATATATATATATATATATATATATATATATATATATATATATATATATATATATATATATATATATATATATAATATTTTTGTGACGTATCTATCCTACTCTTATCAAAACTCGATAACAAAGGATGGCAAATATTTACATCATTGTGAGTCATGGTAGAAACGGGATTACACGTACTAGAATGTGTTAACAAATGAATACCTTAAATATTGTATTAAGTGAAAATATATTTCAAGTTTACTACACTAAAATTTGTTCAGTTTAACTAAAAGAGTTAAATGAAAAATCAAATGGCATTCATTTTAATCTATATAAATCATATAAATCCGTTCTGTAGGACACGCGAGACTAGGTGATAGACTAACCGAATCGACGTGCACAATCAGATGTCATTATATTGATACAAGGTAAGTTATGAAAATAATTATTCTAAACAACAGAAATTAATTTTAAATACAAAAGGGATTGTATTGTATTGTATTTATTTATTTGTAATTCAAGGACTAAGATTTGAATGAACTATATGGACCTAATTTGGGGTTTGTAGTACTGACAAGGCACGTCATTTTAAAATAGTCAAACTGTTCGCTGTAATAATTCTGCAACCACTTGACAATTCTTTCCGAAAAAGGCATCCCTATAGACAAGCGGAAAATAAAGTCTCACAGGTCACCGCGAGTTCAAAGCAAACACATTCACTCACCAAGAGAACTTGCGATGCTCTCTAGAAAAAGACTGTAATTAACCCCTCGGATATTCAAATATAAGAAGACTTAGAAGTATATAAAAGCTATTCATATACTTCATTATTTTATCTATTGTATATCAAAATTTGATTTATTTTTGTTCCTTAAAAGATTTCGAAGCTCTGAATTCAAGGTATGAGGAAATAAATAATTGGACTATACTACTACTTTGGTATGAGCAAATTTTTATTTTCACTTCTTTCTTACTATATCCTTTCAATTAATTCTTCTACTCAAAATATACCACTAATAAGTTCTAATTGTTAATATATAATTCAGAACTCCTCAAAGACTACAAATCTTTGAAACCGTATATGGTATATCCAAGATCAGTATTTCACTTTAAACTAACACCAATTTCTTTAGATCAAAACGTAATAACTAGCTAAATTCCGCTGTTTGTTATCATTAGAGTACATGTCAATAACTCATAAAAAATATATTAAAAGAGTTTATTATAATGACGTTTTATTGTGCGGCTTATGTTCGAAGTTGTCAGAGATGATGGTTTTCAAGAAAAGAAAAAGTGAAAACCTATACAGAAAAAATAAAAATGGCTCAAAACTTGAAAGAAATTAAGCTGTTTTATTTCTGCTTAACAACCTTTACTTTCTTTTCTTGCTGGAAGAGGGAGTTCATTCAACTTGTATCAAAAAAGTGGAGCCCTCTAAATGTTCCAGTTGTCGTCTTAATGCGTTAATTTCTGTTGTTTCCCAATTTTTCGAATTTAGCCTACACGTAAAATTTACAAAAACTTTAATTCTTTTTATCTTACCTCAAATCATCATTATGGATTTTGTAAATAATGCTCGACTGGTGGTCTTTTCTTTCTCTCTGACTCTTGAACATAGGTTTTTCTGCATTTCAGTAAATCTTTTACTGTTGCAAATAATCGTTTGGAACTGTGAATTTTTCTCCATTAAATCTATCAAATGGGATATTTTTTAGGATTATGTTCTACCCCTTGCTTTTTTCGTGATATTCATTAATATCATATCTGTTATTTCATTTGTCTATTTTAAGACTAATAACTTTGCCTAGGGCTATTTTTTTCATTTCGAAAACAACCTACTTATTAAATCATAGAAGATGCTAGAATAGAGAACTTTCATCAGCTGATCTCTTATCTCTTTCTTATTAACTGGGCTGAAAAAGCTTGGTTGTTTCAGTATCTGAAAATTACGATTCCTTCGTCTTTATCTAGTAGTCAGCGCTGTCTTCTACGTAAATACAATATCTTTGATAATACACAAATAAATCTTTACCATTTTCTTAAAATGCTAATATTTTTTCTCTTTGTCAATAAACTATTAAAGGTTTGGTTTCCTGAGGCGATTTCAAGGCCTTTTCATACAAACTCAGTTGATGGTTTTACATGAATATGTTGCATGTTCTTGATTGTAGTATGCATCACATTTCTTAAGTGATTCTCATTACACTGATTATTTTTTGAAAGATAATTTCTATCATTCACTCTAACAATCCCAATTTTTTTTTTTTTTTTGTAGGTTTCAGACCTTTTCCTACTGTATAAAAATATTAAAAGGTCCAGTTGACAACTATAGACTTATTTCTATAGAAGGAGTAAAAATTTATTCTGTTAAGAACTAAACTTTTAGTTGCTTGAACTCTTCGAAAAAATCATTTTTTTTTTTTTTTTTTTTTTGAAGGATAAAACAAAATCTTATTTTCGATTATTTATGACGTCATCCAATAACGTCACATATACGGAATTTGTACTGGAGTTACAGAATACAGATGCATATTATATATATATATATATATATATATATATATATATATATATATATATATATATATATATATATATATATATATATATATATATATATATATATATATATATATATATATATATATATATATATATATATATATATATATATATATATATATTTAGATTATAGATATACATATATATATATATATATATATATATACCGATATTATATATATATGAAAAGATATATATATATATACGATATATATATATATATATATATATATATATATATATATATATATATATATATATATATATATATATATATATATATATATATATATATATATATATATATATATATATATATATATATATATATATATATATATATATATATATATATATGTAGATATGAATAATGGCAGAGCGTCATTCTAGAACTCCCGGGAAAAAAATCCCTGTTAGTCAGAGGCTGAAATTTTTATGCCAGAAAGAAGAAATCAGAAAGTGATGCTAGTCATGGTTCGATATATATATATATATATATATATATATATATATATATATATATATATATATATATATATATATATGAGAATATTAATTTTTAAAAATAAATTTGAGGAGCAACAAAACTTTTTGGTCAACTTCTTTTAATTTAATTTAAATTATTTTATTTTAGGTATATATATATATATATATATATATATATATATATATATATATATATATATATATATATATATATATATATATATATATATATATATATATATATATATAGCCAAACTGGAGCACATTAATGTTTTGATTAATAATTATCGTATTAAGAACTTTTGTCGACGTTTCGGGATAAATTTAATCCCATCTTCAGGACATTTATAGTTACTATTAAATAAATTTGATCTGTAGAGAGAACAGAATATATTAATTGCAAATAATTTATTTTTATATATAGTATATATATATATATATATATATATATATATATATATATATATATATATATATATATATATATATATATATATATATATATATATATATATATATATATATATATATATATATATATATATATATGGGTGTTCTGAGGCGCCTATGTGGTTTTTTTACGCCACCCCAGTTGCTTGCTCTGTATAGGGGTGTTGTTCGCCCCTGTATGGAGTACGCCTCTCACATCTGGGGTGGTTCCTCACATACAGCTATTCTTGAAAAGGTGGAGCCTATAGGGCTTTTCGTTTCATCGATTCTCCTGCTCTTACTAACTCTCTCCATCTCTTTGTTCCCGTCGAATTGTTGCGTCACTTTCTCTATACTATCGTTATTACAGCGAACATTGCTCTTCTGAACTCTCGCGTCACATACCTCCTCCATTGAGAAGAGCTCAAGCGACACGCCTTTCTACATATTCTCATCCTTTCTCTGTCCAAAGCTCTTACCCCAGACTTAACCGCTATGCTCACTCTTACATGTATTCTACTGGTAAAGTCTGGAACACACTCCCTTTATCTGTTTTCCCAACTTCCTTTGACTTGTACACTTTTAAACGCCGTGTATCGGGTCAAGTCGGCCATTAGCGATCAGATCCCGAATTTTTCCCAACTCTGGTGGAATTTAGTAGGCCTCTGGCCTTTGCCCACCAGAGGAGACATAAATATATATATATATATATATATATATATATATATATATATATATATATATATATATATATATATATATATATATATATATATATATATATATATATATATATATATATATATATATATAGTTATTATAGTGTTTTAAGGTATTTGTATTCAAAAAATAAGTGTATATTTTTAGTTATTTTTTATATTTTTAATTTTTTATTGTACTATAATATACTTTCTATTCTTGTATGTGTGTTGTTGTGAATGTATGAGTTTTTTTTTTAATGTCAATATCGATAGGAAGTGGAGGTGGGTGTAGACGGCGGCCTTATATTGACTTTGCCAACGTCTGTGGCCTTCGCTCTAATATCGAATCCGTGGAGTATCACCTCTTCTAACTCTCATCCTAACCTTTTGCTTCTGTCTGAGACTCAATTAGACAGGGAGTCTTTCAAACACAACCTCAGTGTCTCAAACTACAACTTTTTTTCACAATTTTCGACTAAATGATAAAGTCTGTGCCTATATTAACATTAACACTCCTGTGACACGTCTTGAGAAATCTTGAATCTCCTAATTTCGACGTTTTATGGCTCAAATCTGTCTTCCTACTACTATAATTATCTTGTATTTCTGCTACTGCTCCATTAATGGAACAGACTTTCCAGTTCTTTTTCAATATCTTACTACTTCTCACGAGACTTACTTTTTCTTATCCAAACTTCGAAATCCTCTATTTAGGGGATTTCAACGTACACTACAATGAGTGGCTGGGATCCTCTCATAGTGATACAGGTGGGAAGGAGGCCAAATCATTCAGCATTCTCAACGATCTGGAGCAGATAATTAAGGAACCGAAACTCAGAAACAGGAGAGCAATCTGAGCAGAAGCCACAGGTCATTGAAGTCCAAGGAACGTAACTTGCTAAATCTATTCTCTGTAACACTAAAAATCCATTTTTTCTGTTGAAAACCGCAGTAATCATTCTGGTTCCTGTTCCTCGCACTCTTTCTGGCATTAGGCAAAATGGCAAAACTCCAACTTTACTTCTTCCTTTTTTCTCTCTTCTTGTTACTTCCAACGACAATATTCTTTCTTTGAACTCCTCGCTTATGAGATTGACTTCAAGGGGCTCTTGAATGACGTCGATTTCTTGAGAGAGCAAATTTGGGTCAACCTGTTCGTCAAACAAAAATTAGCCATTCCATTTCTTGCTAAAGTGACGTTTCTTGAGGCTCAAAATAGACATTTGTTAAGATACGAAAGGAGAGACTAATGTTCACGACCATCATCACATCATATTGATGGAGTAAAAGCAAGAGGTCAAGCAGAGTAAATTAACTAATTAAATTACTAAAGTTATTATTCATGTGTATTTCCATTGTTTATATTTTTTTTGGATTAGATAGTTAGTTTTTGTTCTGTTGAATGTTGAATGCAAACTAAAATATGTTTAATTTAATTCGTTTATTAATTACAGTATTTATGCACACTTTTTCCATCATCTGATCTTGGCACTCATTGCCAGTCACACTGGATCTTGGCCCCCTATGCCAATCGCACTTGATCTTGGCACTCTATGACAGTCGCGTTTGATCTTGGCATTCAGCGCCAGTTGTACATTATCTTGCATTCTATGCCAGTGACACTGGATCTTGGCACTCAGTGCCAGTCACGCTGGAGTATTCATTCCTTTGTATTGTTTAGGCAGTGTTTTTTCTATATTCTTTCTTGTGTTCACTATTGAAACATATTGTTTGCAAATCATATTCAACAGTTTGAATTGAGGTTTCGTCAGTCAGCATATATATATATATATATATATATATATATATATATATATATATATATATATATATATATATATATATATATATATATATATATATATATATATATATATATATATATATATATATATATATATATATATATATATATATATATATATATATATATATATATATATATATATATATATATATATATATATATATATATATATATATATATATATATATATATATATATATATATATATATATATATATATATATATATATATATATATATATATATATATATATATATATATATATATATATATATACTACTTTTTTTTTTTTAGGAAATTTAGAAGTAAAAGCTCAAAAACACCCTGAAAATGAAGCAACAAACTTAGAACCATTCTGGAATCCCAATGAAGTTTTTTCCGCTGTTTTAGAATATTTAATTGAAAATAATTTCATAAACTTTAAATTTACCAAATACAAATGTAAAATTCAAAACCTGGGAGAGAGTAACTTGGTTTTTATTTGTGAAAATGAAGATAAGAACACGTTATCACCTTGCTCAGATAATGTATAAAAATTCCATTGATAAAATAAGTTTCAAAAATCTAAGTGAAAATGATGGTAGTGGATTCCAGTTGGATAAATATTTCGAGTGGTTTCGGGATTTGGAAGATCATGTCTATTTTGAAGATGAAGTTGAATATTCTGAGGTTGGTGAACTTTTTGTATGCTCAAACGTTGATTTTGAAGAGGATTTAAAATACTTTTCAAAAGTTTGTATTAACAATGAGAAGTGATGATGAAAAGTTTTACAAGTTGAAGCTAAAAGGATTCTGGATCCAAGAAATTACTTTTTCCCACTGAATACATTACCGAACAAGAAAAATTAGCTAAGGAATTACTTTATTGTATTATGTTTGATAACAATACTTATTTAATGAACGAAAATCTATGCAAATTCATGAAAAAATATCAAATATTTCTTATTGAAGAAGTTTTTAATTCATTGAGTAATGGATTTTCTGATTTATTTCTCAGTGAAAATTTGAAATTACTGAACTTCAAACATGTTCAAATTTAGACAAATATTTATAAAGGAATTGGATATCTTTTTCTCAAATTTTAAAGATATCACCTCTCTTGAAACTCAAGCTGATATTAAATTCCATTCAAAAAATGAGACTCTTGAATCTATAAATAAACAAATTCACCTTTACAAAGAAATTAATATTTTAGATTTCTTAAGAAATTTGAGTTTTAATTTTGTTAATTACTTTCCAGTTAAAAATGATAATAAAATTAAATTATTTCCTCCAACAAATATCGATATTTCACAAGTGGACATGAGAATCGATAGATTCTTAAACTCTTTGACATTCGTAATTAAAACAAAAATGAAGACAGGTACAAAAGAATTCATCAATTCTAATCTTCGAAGATTCTTGAAGCATGAGCTAAATAATGTAATGGAAGGAAAATGGATTGGAAAAGAATCTCTTATGGATAAAGTTTTGGATAAACAGATATCCTTCAAGGGTCAAAATATAATCCTTAAGCAGATAATAAATTTTCAAACTTTAAATGACCCAGATATATTATCAGAAATATTGTTCAAAGAATTTCCTTCTCAAATAGGAAAAGAAATCTCTATAAAGAAAGATATGGTTTATATACCTCGTAAATTAAAGAATTCAATGTCAGTTCATAAAGATATATTAAAACTAAACAAAATTGATATGTTTGTAATATTTATAAAAGAAATCGATGTAGAATATTTCCAAGGGAAATTTACAGACAAGGATGAAGGTTTCGTAAACATAGTTTTGGGGTTTAATAAATCTATTCGATTATATTATGTAATTGGCAATTACAACCTCGGTTTTCTTCCATTTATAAAGAGTGAATGTAATGTTCTTATAAGTAATGATAATGAACTTGATTTTATTACAGAAAGAAATATTCATTTTTTGACTTACGAAAATGGCAACTTGAAATGGAATCATACAGTTGGTGATTTCGATAGAATTCGAATTTACTTTTTTAATTTTGAAGATGAGTTCTATTTAAGTGAATTAGATTGTGTTGATGGACCTCGTTTTATCATTATCAATGGAAGATTTGGACTCGGAAAATCAACTTTGTTGGATAATGTGACGCGTACACTGACAGACCAAAAATTAAACAAGGAAAGTATTTGGGTTTGCAATATTGATTTAGGGAAGTTCGATGATCACTTAAAGATAAAGTTCACGAGAGATAAAATAGGCTTGTCAGACGCATACGAATACATTTATCAGTGTGAAAATATCGATAATGATTTCTCAAAATTTGTTTTTAATCATTTTTTAAGTGATAATCGAGTTGTACTCATGTTCGATGGTTTTGACGAGCTTCCAGATTATTGTCGGGACAATGTTATCGAACTTTTCGAATGTCTGAAATATCACAGTAATATTAAACAGATTTGGGTTACTAGTAATTCTAGTCTTGTTGGCAGACTTGAACATTGTTTTCAGGTGAACGATTCTTATGAACTGCAAGAAATTGAAAAGCCCTCACAAACCACCATTCTTGTTGAACAATGGAAAGGAAAATATAAATCATGTAATGATGAAATATTATTTAACAATGCTTGTAAGTTGGTCCAAGGAGTTAAAATAAGAAATGGTTATTATCTTTCGTTTGGAGTTCCACTTCATTTACTTATGTTGGATTCCGCATATGAAGAGAAAGCTTGCATAGAGAACCCTTCTTTCCCGGAAACTCTTTCTTTCTTTGAACTTTATGAAAAATATTGTAGTAAATGAAATTTTTGCTCTTGAGCACCAAGCAAAATTAGGAACTCAAGAAGAAAAGGATGAAGAATGTTTATTTAGTTTGAGTTCTAAAAATTTTGTTACCTGGCAGAATGATATCATATCACCATCAGAATTACTATCAGTAATTGAATATGCTGCAATGAGTATGAAAGAGCCAATCTTCTCAAAATTAAAATTAATATTGGCTGTGAAAGATAACCATAAATTTATTCATTATTCATTTCGGGAGTATTTCTTAGGTAAATTTTTGGCTTATTGTGTTGAAATCGTGAGAAATAATAATGCAGACCTGAGAGTAATTAGAGATGTTATTTTGAACGTGAGAAACAAATTTGTTCTTTATGTATTTGACATGTCACTTATTAATAACATTGAGACTTGCAAAATATTCAGAGATGTGACGGAATGTAATACTGAATCTATTAATAACTTTACGGAGGAAGACTTAATGAAATGTGATCCTCTTGGAAGGGGCCTTTTGTACTATGCTCTTCACTATCACTGTATAGATGCCTTGAAATTTTTGATAAGGAAAAATATAAGCTTAAGTTTTGAACCATTTTTCTTGAACTTCTTTGAACAATGGCGTTCAAGAAATGATGGACGCCATCTTAGTTATTTTAATCATAAATCGATTGAAAGTTTGGATGAAATGGTTCGATTAAATTCCTGTTACAAAGAAATTATGCTTTATATTTTAAGGAAAACTGACAAAGAAACATGTCCGGCCATTTTGAAAAATTCTGTAGATTTATTTAAAGAATGTGAATTAA
>SEYY01000762.1:150000-155000 GCA_009176605.1 Armadillidium nasatum
AGGACAAACTTCAGTTGACAAATAGGACAGACAACCACAGTGTAAAAATAAATAAATAAATAAGAAATAGTAAAATATAAGTTTAAAAATATAATAAATTTAACGAATACGGTTCTATACTCAAAATCGTCATTAGGAAAAGTAGTCAACAGGTCAAAGGGCTGACATTTTTGAAAAAAATCTGATGATCACTTTTCTTTTCAAGGTGTCGACATTTTGGACACATGTGAAAAAAAATGTGTCGACTGTTTGACCAACATATTTTTTTTTTTTTATATCGATATGTAAGTTATTTTTTATTTTTTATTATTATAATAATTATGAATATATTTTTTAAATTTTAATATATTATTTTAGTAGATGCATGGCACACGAACATTTATGTATGGGGGGCTCTGCCCCCATACCCCCGACACATGAGTGATGATGATATATATCTTGATTAATTGATATCGATTTATAGTGTCAACGATTTGGAAGAGTTACAAAAAAAAAGTTGTCAGCCCTTTGACCTTATTGTTGAATTATTTAATTAATTTAATTAATATTTTAATTAATTTAATTAAATTTCAATTTAATTAATACTTTATAATTATTAATTAAACTAATTAATTTAATTAAATTTTATTAATTTAAAATTTAATTAATATTTATAAATTTATTATTTTTAACTTGTTTGCATTTTATATTCTTTAACTATAGATTATTTTTCACTTATTTACAATATATATATTTACAATATATTCGTTAAATGTATTATATTTGTAAAATTATATTTTAATAATTCTTATTTATTTATTTATTTTTACACTGAGGTTGTCCATCCTATTTGTCCTCTGAAGTTTGTCCTTAAAAAAAAATCTTTAGCTAAAGTCTTTTGCTAACTTGACAGACGTGTTTAGAATGCATCTCATATTTTGACTATTTCCAATATACTGAAAATACAGAGATTGTGCTGGATCAAATTATTACCGTAAAAAAATAAAACAAAATATTACCAACAATATTGATGAAGAATATTTTTGTATTTCCCTACCATTCACAGGTCGAGGTATGGGGAACAAAGCCCTCCATAAATATACATATGTATGCCATGAATTTGTCTAGTTGGTTTTTGTCTCTCATTAGGACCTGCTTAATTGATCTGCATTCAATTTATGTTCACAGATGTTATAGTTTAAAAAAAAATTCATTATATACCATGAACTAAGCAATTACAAACTTTTATTTATTTAGAAAATTCCAGTAAATATTTCTTGAAATGAATGAAATTCCATAGTTTTATGTGCACTTGTGGGTTTCATATTACCTGTCAATTTGTTTATTATATTATATTAACCAACTTACACAATGGTTTTTTTTTTTTTCACACATCACCACCACTTATGGGCAAAGTCATATTCAAGGATGGAGTGACAATGACCTAAGCATGCAATTGCAAATAGCCATACCCATTGTATGTCAGTAATGTTTAGTTGTCTTCTACACAATTTTTTGCATAAAACAGTGTAAAAAGTACATTAAAAAGGAAATGTGAGACACATAATGACCAAAATATGTTCTTTCAGACACTAACTTGATTGTTTTTTTTTTTGTTTTTTTTTTAAATATAAATATTGAGTGATGTCAATATTTATATAGATTAATTAATTAGTAAATTAAAATTATTTAAGTAAGTTTTAATTAAATCTGGTATGTTAATATTCTAAAAATTCCCTGCTTCATAGAGTTATGAATTTGAAAGATTTTACATAAATAATTGCAACTTGAAGGTTATATTTTTGTGTTATTTATGTAATTTTTTCATCAATGTTTTATATTGCTTCTCTGTGATATATGTAATGATAGGTAGGAGTGAAATTGAGACTAAACCCGTTAGGTTAGGTAATATTTAATTTATATATATATATATATATATATATATATATATATATATATATATATATATATATATATATATATATATATATATATATATATATATATATATATATATATATATATATATATATATATAAAATATTGATGTTTGTCAGAATGTTGCTTAGTTTTATTTAACAAGGTTGACAACTTAATGTTACTGGAAAATTTAGAAAACCTTTTGTTCCACTATCAAAATTTTTATTATAGATTAGGAATAGAAATAAATTCAGCACAGAACCCTGACATCACCACTTTCCACCATGTCCATTGATATATTGCCATGCATTAAAATTATTATATATATATATATATATATATATATATATATATATATATATATATATATATATATATATATATATATATATATATATATATATATATATATATATATATATATATATATATATATATATATATATATAAAATTTTCAATTTAAATGAATTTGAGACATTCAAAGAAGGGTAAAGTTTTAGTAGTTTATATTTTTAATTTGGAAATATTTAATTGATATTTGATAGTATTATAAAAAATTTTTACAATACCTTTGAAGTTATCACTTATACAATGAGCATAAAATGTAGATCAGTAATTTATCTTTTAAAAGAAAATTTTTAAAAATTAATTTTTAAAAAAAAATATTTTTAAAAAAAAAAAAAAAAAATATGCATTTAAAATTAAAATTTTTTGCCATCATGTTATAAAATGCTGTAATACTAATTGTGGTTCTTATTTTTTTTAAAAAAATGTTGAAGTTACCACGAGGTATCTGATTGTATGGTATTTCTCATTATCCAGAATATCCTGTATCTTTCTAGAAGGGAAAGTGAAACTTTAAAAAAAAAATATATTCAGATTGGTATACTTTACATATTTAGTATTCATCAATAATTACATACTTAAAACTTGCACAGAAATTTTTTTAGCTATGTCAGAGTACCATAAGTAACATTCCTTCCATTTTTTAGCTGTTAGAGAAAGAGCTTAAATATGATCCTGAATATAAACGACAATTATACACAACATTTATAAATTTTAATATTGTTTACAAGGGTAAAGAAATTAAAATTCAAGCCTTACAATATTTGTTTGACTGTTAATTGAATACTGCACAGAAATTTGAACTAATTACCTTCAAAAGTACATTAAAATATTTGAGAGTACAGAGCATGATACAATAATTAATTGTGGTATTGAAAGTAAGAAATATGAAGTGAGATTGAAGTAAACAGGTATACTTTCTTTAGAAAGGAATTTTCTTAGAAGAGATATGATTTATGTTGTAAAACTTTTGCATCTCTAAACTATATTTAGATTTGAAGTTCTGGCCCAGCTGCCATTTATAAATTTTTTTCTTTTTCTCCAGACTCTTTACAATGTTTAAGAATTACAAAAAGAAATGCTGTGACCCATTAAAGCGGCACAAAAAAAACAATTTAAAGAAAAATTTAATTTGAGCAAGAATAATTTTGAAAGTTATGAAAGACTTAAAGATCAGAAAGACTGTTCCTGTGATAATTTATATTATAATCAAAGTAAGTAGTATATATATATATATATATATATATATATATATATATATATATATATATATATATATATATATATATATATATATATATATATATATATATTATATATATATATATATATATATATATATATATATATATAGGTTATTTTATTTTAAAATTTTATATAAAATATTTTTTTAAATTCTTTTATTATTATTATTATTATTTCTAATTTCAAATCTTTTTTTCTCAGAACTATTATTATTATTATTATTATTTCTAATTTCAAATCTTTTTTCTCAGAACTTTAATAACTGATTTTACTTTGTGCAATTTTTATAGATTCCATGCTGTTAAACAATAGTAGTGTAACTTAAATAAGTGTCTTAAATAGTGTTGTAAGTTTAAAAAGAAAATCTAAATATTAACATTTATACCTATTTAAATATAGAAAATATTTTAAAATCATTTTTATAATACATTACTAATATACTTTATTCACTTTGAATGTAGAAGTATAATATGATGTCATCCTTTTTTGAATTTACAAATTGTCTTTAATTTAAGAATCTAATAGTATTAAACAAAAATATTTAGGTTTGATTTTAATGAATCTTTTTTTTCGATTCACAGAGAAACAGATCTCCATTTCATGAAGAACTTCGTAGAGATAGTGTTGGATGGAATTATCTAACTGTTTGGTATGTTGGGTACAAGAATTGAAAATTTACAGAAACATAGAATGACAGCGTGAAGGAACAGCACACTTTAAATTTAAAGATGGATGGATTCAAAATGGTGTCAAAATTCTTCATCAAGAATTAATTGCAAATTTTAAACTGAGGTCTGCCTATACTCTCCGATTATGTCAAGATACAATTGAGATCTGTTTTGGTAACTTTATAGGTTCCTGTGGATTTAATGATAATCAAACTCTAATTATTCTAAAAATAAAAGATCATTTAGTAAGCTAAAAAAAACTAAAAATTTGTAAATACTGTAAACTTCAAATATAATTCTTTGTATATATATATATATATATATATATATATATATATATATATATATATATATATATATATATATATATATATATATATATATATATATATATATATATATATATATATATATATATATATATATATATATATATATATATATATATATATAAAATAGTGAAGCATTCATTTTATTGTATATTTTTACTTTCATACATGTAATTTGGAATTACTTTTGAATAACAATTATTGTTTTAGTGAAACATACTTAATGTTAATTTTCACTTACTATATTTTGTTATTTTGAAGTTTTAGTGTCCTCATTATTTCAATTAATTTGTATTATAATTGTTATTCTTACATTATTATTATTATTATTATTATAATAAAATTGCTGTAGATTTTGGTTAAACTTTCAATAGCCTATATTAATATCAATGTCTCAATAAAGAAATTTAAACTTGTAAAATGTCTAATTAATTAATTATCTTACATTCTTGTTCAAAATAGTCCCTGTGTAGATAATAAAATATATGAGATTTGTTTCCTTTGTTAAATATA
>SEYY01000762.1:162500-165000 GCA_009176605.1 Armadillidium nasatum
ATTTTTTCTGAGAAAATGCACATAATCATTAATTTAATTGATTGTTGACTATTCTACGCCTTTCTTATAATTAAATAAACCTCAATTAAATTTATATCTAATTTTTTTAACCTAAAATTTCAGTGCTTTTGACCTCTTTACAAATTTTAGGCAACCCCGGCCCCGGCCCCGGCCCCGGCCCCGGCAAATTCAAAATTCCAGCCCCGGTCGGTCCCTACCTAGCATACGAGCAGTTTTCTGCTGGCGATCTGTCTCTTAACTCCCGATCAGTGAGTGGTGGATATATATCCAACAAAAACACAGGCATCTAGGACGAACAACAAAAAATTATACGGTATGTATATATATATATATATATATATATATATATATATATATATATATATATATATATATATATATATATATATATATATATATATATATATATATATATATATATATAGTTTCTTTATACATATAATAAAGCATGTTATATATTAATGCATTCCATTCATTTATGTATGAGTAAGGCGAAACATAAAAGTAAAGAGGGAATAGCTTACATTCTCCCCCCTCCCCCCCTTACCAGTCTCTAACATTGGTCCTCTCGCTTGCTAGGCGAGTGATCTCCCTCTGAACTAATGAGAGCTACTGCAGAAAAGATATAACCTTAATTGGGTAATAACACTATTGATAGATTTAAAATATTAATGAGGATGCATATTCGGCTGCTCTTACACTTACTCTTATACAAAAATTGTCCTAACGAAATCGTTGGGACAAGTGTGTAAAATGTCACATAAAATTTTTTTTTCAGTTATTTTCTTATTAGGAAATAAATCGGTGAAGCGACTTTCTTATACTTAACATATCTTTTCTCTATTGAAAATTTTACTGTGATATTTCTTGTTACTTGTCCCAACGATTCGTTAGGACAATTTTTGCAATATATAGAATGACGTGAAAGGAATCAGAAAGAAAGTTATACAGAGAAGGATAGATTCCTAAAAATTAAAGAAGTGAAAAGTCTAGCACCACTTGTCCCAACGATTCGTTAGGACAACGATTCGGTAAAGATTCATCGAAATGTCGAAGACAATAGGACAGAGAGGGTTAGAAAGAAGGGATAAAGAATCATCAGTCATGCGTTCCTTTTGCATAAGCTGGAAAAATTGTCCTAACGAATCGTTGGGACAAGTGGTCAAATGTCACAACTAAATTTTTATTCCTGTTATTTTCTTATTTAAGAAATAAATCGGTGAAGTGACTTTCTTATACTTAACATATCTTTTCTCTATTGAAAATTTTACTATGACATTTATGCCATTTGTCCCAACGATTCGTTAGGACAGTTTTTGAAGTTTAGGGTTAAAATCAAAGGTTTAAGAGAAGAATTCAGCATTTATCATAAGGTGAGACAAGTGTTGTTTAATTGTAAGAAACTAGAAAAAGAGAAAGAAACGACGGCATTTTCAATCGAAAAAATAGTTCTTTTTATTACTGTCACAGAGAATACATTTGGAATGGTTCAGAAATGAAATATAAATAGAAAGATTTTCTGAAGCTCGAATTCACCAAATATTCTTAAGTCAGTGTCTCTGCATGCCGTAGAGAGCAAGAGTTAAATAAAGTGAGTTAAACCAAGTTTGTAAGTTATTGTTAGAATAATAGAATTTATGCCTCCCTGCCAACGAACGTTACTTTCTATGAGTTCTGCAAATTCAGATGAACCTGTCAAGCTGAAACAAGCTGGGAAATCAAAGGACATAGGCCAACGGCAAGTCCAACCAGTTTTGCAGCACCGAAGTGTCAAAACAAAAAAAACTTTCCTTGCTAAAGACTGATGCCTTCCTTTCCTGCTGAAGATTTGAAGATATATGAAGAGAATGCAGAGAAAAAGAGAAGATCGGAGGATCCGAGAGGTGGGAAGAGAGTGACAGCATTACAAGAAGAATAAAAAATTAGAAAAAGGTCAATGTTGGGTACGTCTCCAAGACATTCAGTGATACGGGTAGAGAACCGATCATCTGCTCATGGCTGGTTGTGTACGAGTATATTATGGATAAAGAATTAGTTGTAGTGTTCACCAGCTCCATCTTGAAAGCCAGTACAAAGTCATTGGCTGTGATGAACGTTGAAATTCTCGTAGTCTGGTAGCAAATGGCTAAAATATCTTTAATTAGGTAGTATCGATATATATATATATATATATATATATATATATATATATATATATATATATATATATATATATATATTATATTACCGTATATATATATATATATAGGTAAAGGTGGAGATTGTTTCCTGAGTTTCGTTAAAAAATATCCGAAAATATCGAAATATCGTAATACAAGAGAGAGTTGGCAGAGGTACTATTACTAGACATAGACACAATTATTATTACTTACTTTTCTAGCACCTAACCTTATCATAACCTGAACTACCGAATTGCCGTAAAAAGAGGCCTAACCTACACAAGAATTTGCCGTAAAAGAGACCTAACGTACACAAGAAC
>SEYY01000762.1:167500-172500 GCA_009176605.1 Armadillidium nasatum
TTATAGAAATAGGACGATAATTAGAAAGTTGAGAGGGGTCCCCCTACTTCGGCACAGGATGAATTAGCGCACGTTTTCAGCAAGGGAATCGAAGTAGAATGACAGAGACGAATATATATATATATATATATATATATATATATATATATATATATATATATATATATATATATATATATATATATATATATATATATATATATATATATATATATATATATATATATATATATATATATATATAGGGTGTCGATGTCCAAAACGAATGCGACATCTAAATACATGAAAAGGTGAAAAACAACAACTCTAATTGAAAGATTTTTATTTGCAATTTGGTTTACATATTTCACTCTTTGAATTATATAAGTTTAGTGGCCACCTTAGTAGCGATCACGTTCCTGCAGTCTGCAGGCAAAATAACACATGGCTCGCTCCAGTACAGGAACATTGAATTTGCTTTTATCACTGCAATAACTCATTTCTTTAGTTTTTGGAAACTTCTTGGTCTCAGGAAAAAGCCTGGTGCAGTTATGTCCGTGAGTCTTGCGGACTAGTTGACGTCTCTAAACCTTGAATTAACTGAAATCATTCAGGAGGTATTCCCCATCTACTCCTGTGCTATGTGTGTTGTTCACCGTCCTGTTGAAACCAGAGTTCACCATCTCTGTCTGTATCAAGTAACTCCATTAGTGTAAGCATCTTTTGGTAACTTTCCTGCGATTATTATCATTAAAAAAGTATGGCTCGTTAATTTCAAACTCTGACAGTCCACACCAAACTGTTACCTTAGCAAACACCTGTTCTGGTTGGTGTTTCTTGCCATGAAACAAATATGAGTAGTTTTCCAATCTGTAATAAAAAAATTTTTTTTAGCTTTAACTTGCGAAAAACTTAAATCATTTTACTGTACTTTATTTGTCATTTATATTTTCTTTTCAGGAATGGAGATAGAACGATTTAAATCCCACATTACCGACGAAAACATAAACAAAGGTCACGATGGTGAAGATTTTGAACTTGTTTTGGGAAAGTTTTTCTTACATCGACTCATAAATCAAAACGTAAAAAATTTTAAACTTACGAGAGAGAAAAAAGGTTGCGGGAAATTTGATGATTTAGCATTTGTTTATGATTCTAATGATGGTGAGGAGAAATATTGTTTGGTACAGCTAAAATGTAAATCGGATGAAAAAGGCTATAAAATTAGTTACAAAGATTTGACTACAAACCCGAGTAGCTATTTTTTGTTGCCATATTATTTTGACCACTTTATTGAATTTTTGAAATTCGTTGATAACGACAACGACCTAAAAAGTGCCGAATTGCAAGAACTCATCATTTGTACCAATGTAGGAATAGAAGACTCTTTAGAACCAATTTCCAAAAACTCGCTTCAAAATCCCGGAATGTTTTTGAACTCTGGAAATTTATACAAACTATCTATAAATGATCCTCAAAAAAGGAAAGAAATATTTCATGATCAATTTCTGTCCGACAGAAAAAGATTATCCAAAGAACTTGTTTTATGCTTAATGTTGAAGAAATCTGTCAATATACAGTCAATGATTCACGATCAAACATTTAGTTTAATTAAAAATTTTTACAAAATGCTTATAGAAGATGTGATTGAAGTAAGCTCCAAGAAATTCAGAGACTCCTTCCTATCAGAGAAGCTGGAGGAAAATAATCAAGAACTTTATGGTTTTCGTGAGGATTTTTTCGACTCTTTGATCGAGTTTTACGAAAGATTCAAGAACGAAAACAGTGAATCACTCAAAACACTTATTGATTTTGGCAGATTTAAAAATGTTACTGATCAAAATTCAAAAGTCAATACTTTAAAATTACTGCTAAAACGTTTCAAAACTGATAAAGAAGAGATAGTTAAATTCTTAAAAAGTAGGGAAATAATATTTACTGGCATCCCTAATGAACCATTAGAGACCTCTGTTCAGATGTATCCATCCAACGTGGCTGATACTTACACTGATAAAAAGATTGTATTGTTCTTAGATCTATTAACTTTTGCTGTAAATCAAGTAAAAAATGAAAAAATAATAAATGATGAAATCAATAATTTGCCCATTTATAAAGGATTCAGTATCTACATGAAAAACTGGTATTATAAAGGAGCATCTACTACTTCAGATTTTCCAAAGTCCAAAGTTCAATTACAGAAAATGGATAACAAAGCAAAACCTTTTAGAAGAACTTAACCAGTCAATTATTTTGTTTCAAAATGAAAATGTCCATTTTTGTGATATTTACATTGCTTCCGACACTATAACCCCAGAAGTATTAATGCACGTATTTTCTGAAAATATTTCTCTTAGTATTGGAAAGCCTATAGAGAAAGAGCACACTAAATTCTATATAGACAGAACACTTACTCAGAGTAACAAAGTAAATAACAATATTTTTATTGAAATTAATAATTGTTTTATTATTGTTACACTTGAAAAGAAATTGGACATCTCTCACTTACAAACTCAATATTTTTCTGATATAGAAATGAAAGATCTGAAACACTTTGACTCAAAACATCCTTTCTATTTTACCTACAAAAAATTCAGTTCAGACTATATCTTTGAATTTCATAATAAAAATCGAGATATTATTAAAGATAAAGACCTTCACTGGCTTAGTTTCATAGGAAACGACCTCAAGTATGAATCGTCTTACCCACTTTCATCAAACTTTTTAAAGCAGTATTGTCAAGCTGATGAACATTTTAATGAGTTAGAATTGATGGAAAATCAAAAATATATAATAGCTACTGGCGATCCTGGTATTGGCAAAACGGCTCTTCTTGAGCGAGCTTCTAACATTTTAAAAAACACAAACAAATCTGAAATATCTTGGATTATAAAGATATCTCTTAACGAATGTCAAAAAATTCTTAAAAATTTCAGTTCTTTGAATACCTTAGAGATTGTTGCTACTTTATTTGCAGAATGCGAAAACTGTAAAGATGAATTCTCTAAAAATCTAATTAAACATTTTCTACTATACGAATCTCGTCTTATTGCATTGTTTGATGGTTTCGATGAAGTACACGAACCAAGAGATCGTAAGAAAATTATTGAATTGTTGACATTTTTGAAGAGTGAAACAGTTGTTAAACAAATATGGATATCAACTAGGCCTCATTATGCTTATGAGTTAGAAAAAGCTTTGGGTGTGGTTGCTTTCGAAATTGAAGACATAACTGAAGAAGAACAAATAAAACTTGTAACAGAACACTGGAAAATACTTCATAATACCTCAATCCTCTTTACTTTCTTTGAAGAAAATTCCAGAAACTTGATTCGGAACTTTAATAGAGGTATTAACAACCAAGATAGAAAGTTTTTAGGTATTCCTTTGCACACATTTATGATTGCCGTTGCTTTTGAGGAGGAAGCTAAGAATGAAGCACCTGCGTATCCTGAGAAAATTGGATTAGTTCGATTATATGAATACTTTTTTAAAAGAAAATATGATATCTTTTTCGCAGAAAAAGTAGAAACTCCAGAAATTTTTAAACACAACGTAATAAATGTTTATGAAATTCAGTATCAGAAATTTGCTATTGAATACGGTGGAGTTATATCCTCTGAAGATGCTGAATTGTTAGCAAGTACTGTGTCTTGCAAATACGATTTCGAAAATTTAAAACGAATTGGTCTTCATACATGAAAGTGGAAATGAGCTTCTGTTTATTCATAGGACTTTTGCTGAATATCTTATTGCTCACCTCTTATCTTCTAATTTAGAAACTTACACAAAAGATATTTCAGAAATTGTTAAAAATATTCTACTGGAGAAAGGAAATGCATTCATTTTATACATTTTTGATACAAAGCTAACAGAAAATTCAGAAAAATACAAAATTTATAACTCTATCAGGCTTAGAGAAACAGATACACTTTATGAGTCGAGCGACGATTCGTTAGGCATGTCAGATTATTTGGGAAGAGGTTGCTTCTATTATGCATTGCAATACCACCAATTTCCTCTTTTATCTTACTTAATATCCAGAGATACCCAAATACATTTTGAAAGGTTTTTAATTGCTTGCATATTTTCATTTAGAACCAAGTTTTATCATAAAGCTCTTTTGCATAAGGATTCAAGTGAAGAAAAGATACTAAAGGATATTCAATCCTTAAATAAGAGTTATACAGAATTGTTTGAATATATTCTTGGATTAGATGAAAATACAGTTCCTAAAGTTTTGGTAGGAACGTTTGTTTTAACTTATGAGGCAAA
Source organism: Armadillidium nasatum (assembly GCA_009176605.1). NCBI lineage: Eukaryota > Metazoa > Arthropoda > Malacostraca > Isopoda > Armadillidiidae > Armadillidium > Armadillidium nasatum. The sequence continues at coordinate 171,752 of SEYY01000762.1, forward strand.
TTTGAAACATTGGAATATCATTCTTAAGCTAATCCATAAATTCAATGAAAATATATATGTTTACGAAATTCTAGAACTCTGCTTATATAGAGCTAAAATATTTAAAGCACCCATTGAGGTTCCTTTGTTATTCATATTCAAATCTGCTGACTCAGTCGTTTTGAAAGAGGGAGAAGAAAGTCGGTTTGATCATTTAAAGGAAAATTATTATTGTAATATATTGAATGGTTTGCTGAACTGTGAAAAGAATCATCTGAACAACATTTTTTCAAATTATGGTTACGTTGTTGCAAAGCTTTCTAACTGTTTTGATTTATTAGTAGAGATTTTTTATAAGCTTCACGGACTTGACAGGCTTCTTCCTTATATGTCTCACATAACTCTTGTTTCCGAATATATAAATTATATTAAAATAAAATCAGAAAATTTTACTCTTTTATCGAAATTTCTCTTCGAAAATGGGGCATTACTTCCACATTTTGACAATGAAACGTGTTTTTCAAGGAATAAAGAATTACCTCAGAGAAGTCGTTCTGTAGGAGATGTTGATTATAGTTGTATTTATTTTATGTTTCCTTTCGAAATAAAATGGGTCTATCCAATTCGTAGGCTGAGTTCTCTCAAAGTTGAGGGAGAAAAAGGAATATTTTTAAATGATTTAATTAGTGTATTAGGGGAATATATGTTTCTTTGTAACTATGATGAATCTACTACAGTTTACGAAGCACTCCAGTTGATAATCGAACTTA
>SEYY01000762.1:177500-185000 GCA_009176605.1 Armadillidium nasatum
CTGAACTAATTTATTATATAATACCATATTGTCAATTATTTACCCAAACCAAACGGATTTTTATTATTAAAGATTGCACATTTAAAAGTTACCCCTGAAAATAATAATAAATATGAACTATTGAAAATATTAATTATAATCAAACTGAATCATTAAAGGAAGTTAATATATATAGTTTATAATACATTTTATTTCGAAAACAAAAATTCTTTATACTTTTTAAAGGATTTTAAGAGCATAATACTCTTACCAAAAATAGCTATTCAGAATCTATAATTTTGTGTGTTATCTTTGTTTCAGAAAATATTAAAATAAGAAATATTAATCTTACAAATAAAAGTGTTTGTTATTTGTAGTAAAATTTAAATTAGTTTAAAGAATATTTTAAAATATTATAAAAATTTCGATAACACATAATTGGAGAAGATAAAATTTCATATAATACGGTAACTAATATATATACATATTTATATTATATATATATATATATATATATAATATATATATATATATATATATATATATATATATAATATATATATATAATATATATATATATATATATATATATATATATATATATATTATATATATATATATATATATATATATATAATATATATATATATTAGTGATGGTATCCCCATCCGCATCCGAGGAGCATCCTCATCAAAATTAACATCCGCATCCGCATTCGCACTTTTCAAAAATTCAACATCCGCATCCGCACTTGACAAAAATTCAACATCCGCATCCGAATCCTCATCTGCTAATGAGAAAATAGGACATGCGATCCATCACTATATATATATATATTATATATATATATATATATATATATATATATATATATATATATATATATATATATATATATATATATATATATATATATATATATATATATATATATATATATTTCTTCTTAAGACGTTTTTGCTGCTCCTTCAAAGCTTAACACTAGGAAGGCATACGGCCCAGATGGTATCCCTCCTGTGATTCTCAAAACTTTTGCTTCCGAGCTTTCACCCTTCCTTGGGAAACTATTTCGTCTATTTCTTTCTACTTCAACCTTCTCTTCTTACTGGAAACGTGCGCTCATTCAATCTGTGCCGAAAAAGGGGGACCCCTCTCAACCCTCTAACTATCGTCTCATTTCTTAAACATCTGTTCTTTCTAAAGATTTCGAATATGTCATTAACAGGAAGATTTGGAAACATCTCAATTCTTCTAATCTTATCTCTGATCGCCAGTATGGCTTTTGAAAGAAACGCTCTAATGGTGATCTTCTTTCCCTTCTCTCTGACTCTTGGTCCTCTGCTCTTTTTCATTTTGGTGAATTTATTGCTGTCGCGCTGGACATATCGGAAGTTTTTAATAGAGTCTGTGGCAAAGGTTTGATTTCCAAACTTTTCTATCCCCAACCCTTTTTCTGCATTTCATTAATAACCTTCTCTCTCTTACTTCATTTCCTATCAACTCCTATGCCGATGACTCCACCTTTTATTACTATTTTAATTTGAAAGGCCCCCCTTCCAACATCAGTTAATAGTGACAAGGAACTGATCTGATCCCTGATCTATCTCGTATTTCAAAATGAGGCAGAGAAAACATGGTCGTTTTCATTTCCACCAAAACTCAATTCCTCCATCTCTCTGCTCCACAACTATCTTCCACACAACTATGATATCTTATTCAAAAATACACAACTCAAACCTTCATCTCTCCTTAACATTCTTGGTGTTTCTTTTTATGTGATCTTTCTCGGAAATATCACATTACTTCTCTTCCTAAACAAGCTTCTAAGAGGTTAGGGGTTTTGAGGCGCCTTCAGACTTCCTTCACACCACCCCAGTTGCTTGCACTTTATAGGAGTGTTGTTCGCCCATATATGGGAAACACATCACACATGTGATGGTTCCACACAAAGAGCTCTTCTCTAAAAGGTGGAGTCTAGGGCTTTTCATCTTATAAAAGCTGAAGTCGGAAATACGGTAGGAAATGTTCACATTGTATTAAATGAGTATGTGGAAACGATTGGTATTAACCTTTCTAATTACATTAAGGTTCTCTAGGAAAGAGCTATCTCAACTTTATATATATATATAATATATATATATATATATATATATATATATATATATATATATATATATATATAATATATATATATATATATATATATATATATATATATATATATATAATATATATATATATATATATATATATATATATATATATATATATATATATATATATATATATATATATATATATATAATATATATATATATATATATATATATATATATATATATATATATATATATATATATATATATATATATATATATATATATATATATAATATTATATATATATATATATAATATATATATATATATATATATATATAATATTAAAAAAATCTGTTCAGATTGCGAGAATTTTTTTTCTGAATATTGGCATATTCATTCCATCTTCAACTAAATCTTTTTCTCCTCAAAATCCATGGTTCGATGGCAACTGTTCTCTTGCCCTTCGGGTGAGAGACAATGCTTATCGTGAATGGAAAAACTCTCCTCTCTATCACTCTCGCCAATTTTCATTCAGCTCGGAATCATTGCAGGGATGTCTTTCGACGGACTAAGCGTCCTTTCACAAAAAGGAAGTGCGCTGACTCCATGGCTCTCCTACTGATAAAAATTTCTGGCCTCTTGTCAAAAATATCTCTAATAACTTCTGTAAATCTGCCTTTCCTCCTCGCTCTGATGGTTCTGTAGCTAATATTCCCTCTGAAAAGACTAATCTCTTCGGCCTCCTTTTCTCATCTAATTCCACCCAGCTCGATTCTGGCATTCCTCCTCCTACTCCTTCTCCTCTCAGGTATCCCATGTCTCTACCTGTAATTACTGATGATGGGGTGCATGGGATCCTGAAATCTATGAACGTCAGGAAGGTCAGTGGCCCGGATGGCATTTCCCCTCGTGTTCTGAGGGAGTGTGCTTCCAAGTTCGCGTCTGTCCCCATTCAGCTCTACTCTCTATGCCTTAATACTAATACTTTTCCTCAATGTGGAAGCGTACTTTTATTCAGCCGATTCCGAAAAAAGGAAGCAGCTCTGACCCTTCTAACTATCGACCAATAGCTCTCACTGTGTTCTGTCTAAAATTTTTGAAACTCTTCTCAACTCTCATTTCTTGGATTTTTTGGAGTCTCATTCTCTTCTCTCTGATCACCAGTATGGCTTTCGACTCTCGAGGTCAACTGGTGACATACTCTCCTATCTTACTGATCTATGGTCTTCTGCCCTTAGGGATTTTGGGGAGTCTTGTGTGGTGGCACTTGACATATCCAAGGCTTTTGACCGGGTATGACATACGTCGATGCTCTCTAAGATCTCTTCCTTTGGGTTTCCTCCTTCCCTTTGTTTACTCTTGTCTAGTTTTCTCTCAGATTGATTCATTTCGGCACTTGTAGATGGAGCTACCTCTTCCTCTTTCTCTGTCAACTGTGGTATTCCCCAGGGTTCTGTTCTATCTCTAACTTTATTCTTACTTTTCATTACGACGATCTTCTCAACTGCACTTCTAACTTCGTTCACTTTTTTCTGGTGACTCAAATCTACCTTCTTCTACTCATTTCAAATCTGCTCACTCTTTTGCTTCTAGAGTGGTTTCTCGTCTTCAACTTTCGGATTCTATTCTTGCCGATTTGGATGGAATTTCCCGGTTGGGTCATAGCAACCTTGTGAAATTTAACTCTTTAAAAACTCAGCTTCTTCACATCTCTCTCTCTCAAAAACATCTCCCAACTTTTCAATCCTTTTCGACTGCTCTCCCGTCTCACCTGAAAATAACATTAACATTCTTGGTCTAAACATACACAATAAACTGTCATGGAAAATTCTGTTCAGGTTGCGAGAAATTTTTTTTTCTGAGCAGTTACTACAAATATATAATTGTTTTATCCACCCTTGTATGGAGTACTGTTTTCATATCTGGGGGGTTCCGGCTCCTCCTCTCTTCTATATAGGGTTGAGTTTAAAGCTAAAAGATTAATAAACTGTCCCCTACTTTCAAACTCTCTTGACCCCTATCTCTGCAACGTGACGTTGGCGCACTATCTCTTTTCTATAGGTACTACAATGATAAGTGCTCGAGGGAACTGATCTCTTGCATTCCTCCGCCGTTGCGTTGTCCTCGCTGCAGAAGGGGGGTGCCCTGCTTTCGCACCAATTTTGCGTGGATTTGGGAAACCCCAGGATAGCTCGTTGTGGTGTCTCCTTCTTTCCAGACACCTCTGTTCTGTGGAACTCTTTACCATCATCTATTTATCCTCCTGCATTTTATCATCCACCCTTAAATTCTTCTGTCTGTGCCCACCTGAGGAATGTGCGTTAGGCGTGTGTTTGAGTGAGTTTTCGCCCTCTGTGTGCGCCCCCTCCTTGAAAAGAGCTCTGCCCGTGAGTGGTGGCGTTCTGTATATATATATATATATATATATATATATATATATATATATATATATATATATATATATATATATATATATATATATATATATATATATATATATATATATATATATATATATATATATATATATATATATATTAGTGATGGCATACGCATTCGCATTCGCATTCGCATCATCATCAAATTTAACATTCGCATCCGCACTTTTCAAAAATTCAACATCCGCATCATCCGCATCCGCAGTTTCAAAAATTCAAACATCCGCATCCGCAATTCTCAAAAATTCGACATCCGATCCATCACTAAATATATATATATATATATATATATATATATATATATATATATAATATATATATATATATATATATATATATATATATATATATATATATATATATATATATATATATATATATATATATATATATATATATATATATATATATATATATATATATATTGCAAAAAACATAATTAAAATTTTTATATTACAGACTTTTAAACAAATAAAAGTCACCCCATCAAATAATAATCCTACTATCATAAGAATGAATTTTTACAACTAAAAAAAAATACTTTAAATCGGGTGAATCATTCTATTTCTGAATTGATTTATTATATAATACCATATTGTCAATTATTTACCCAAAGCAAAATGATTTTTATTATTATTATAGATTACACATTTAAAAGTTACCCCTGAAAATAATAGCTATAATAATATTGAATCATTAAAGGAAGTTATTAAATATAATTTAAAATTATTCAGTTATTTACCCAAAGCAAAAGGACTTTTATTATTATTATACATTTAAAAGTTACCCCTGAAAATGATAACTATAATTAGAAATCATTAAATTTAAAAAAGGAATACGATCTATCCTGATCCCGTATATTAATTATAGTTGTAATAAAGTTTACAGCCCCTAAAATAGATGAAGATCCAGCAAGATGAAGTGAAAAAATACCTAAATCTACAGAGGCTCCACTATGGGCAATTCTTGATATATACATTTTACTTTCAAAACGACAACTTCCCTCTACTTTTTTTTTTTTCCTTTTTAAATGATTTAATTTAAGAGTACAAAACTCTTGCCAATAATAAAGGGTTATAGACCTTCAGTTTGAGGTCTGGGTGTTATCTTTTAATACAGAAAAATGAAAGTAGCAAATATTAATCTTATAAATAAAAGTGTTTGTTATTTGTAGTAAACTTTCAATTAGTTTAAAGAATATTATAAAATGTCATAAAAATTTCGATAATATGTAATTTGAGAAGATAAAATTTCACATGATGCGGTAACTAATATATATGTATATATATATTATATATATATATATATATATATATATATATATATATATATATATATATATATATATAATATATATATATATATATATATATAATATATTATATAATATATATATATTATATATTTATAAAAAATAAACATCCATAATTCACTCTCACAAATCATATATAGCTCATTATAATATTATTATTATATTAATTATTATTATTTTATTATTATTTTTTATTATTATTTTTTAGTAGTAGTAGTATAGTATATAGTAGTAGTATATTAGTAGTAGTAGTAGTATGCTAAATAGTTTAAATAGTAGTACGAGAAGAAATGCATTTTCCTACTACTACTTTTACTTATATATATAATAGTAACATTTTCTAAGGAGCTTGATTATAACAGGATTTTTTTTTTTTTTTTTTTTTTTTTTTTTTTTTTTTTAATTTTTTTTTAAGATTTTTTTATTTTTTTTAATATTTTAATTTATTTTAATATATATATATATATATATATATATATATTATATATATATATATATATATATATATATATATATATATATATATATTATTATATAATAATTATATATATATAAGTTTACCATTATTCTATAAAATAATTTTATTATTTAAAGTTTATTATATAGTTTTAGTTAATAACCAATTAATCTTAGAAAAATGAAAATTTAATAAAGTACTTCAAAAATATTTTTATAATATTATTTTCTTTAGTGGTTTGAGTCAACATTATCCAAAAATAACGAAGATTATTATTATAAACTTTTCATATTTTGGAAAGAGCTTCATGCTCTTGGTAAATATTCAATGTAAACTTTTGAGAGGGAAGATATTGTACCATTGTCAGGTAGGCTTTTTCCCAGTTTTAGTTTCATTTGAAATTTCGATCTTCGATTAAGACTGAGATCATTAGAGCCACAACACAGCAAGATTTAGGCCTAAACTTAAAATCTGCTATGCTATGGAAGGCGCTTCTTTTCAGCAGCTGCCTGGGTCGGAGAACCTCCTAAGCTGTTTACAATTTCTTCGAACACAATTCTAGCCATAGGAAACTATATGAGAGATTGTGAAGACGAAGCTAGCAACTTGGCAACGTAGAAAAGGAAACTTATCGAGTTACCAATGCTACTCTTCGGAGAAAAAGCACGTGACAGACATCAGCCTATCGTGTTGGTTGATGACAATGTGATGATATATTGATGTACAAAATATTACCAGCATAATTTTTGTATATCTGGTTATTATTATTATTATTATTATTATTATTATTATTATTATTATTATTATTATTATTATTATTATTATTATTAGTTAGGTAGTAGTATGCTAAATAGTTTAAATAGTAGTACGAGAAGAAATGCATTTTCCTACTACTACTTTTACTTATATATATAATAGTAACATTTCAATCTAAAGAGTTATTATCACTAATATTTTTTTTTTTTTTTTTTTTTAGCATTTTTATTTATTTTAATATAAATATAAAATATATATAAAATATATATATATATATATATTATATATTATATATATATATAATCATATATATATAAATATATATATATATATAATATATATATATATATATATATATATATATATATATATATATATATATATATATATATATATAATATATATATATATATATATATATATATATATATATATATATTATATATATATATATAT
>SEYY01000762.1:190653-193153 GCA_009176605.1 Armadillidium nasatum
GAATAGGTGAAACATGGAAAATTAGAGTAACGCTAAACAATGGTCGAATACAATCAGGTTTTTCAATATAATGCAAAATTTTGTACTGTTTTTACCTTGTGTTATCGAAGTGAGAATTTCTTTAGGGTATTTTTCCACTGTAATGGGTTTCTTTTCATCAGTTTGGGATGCCCTTGGAGCATTTATTCCCCCAACAGATTGCAAACATTCCCCTCGTATTTTGAATCAGTCTGCAACAACCTCATCAGTGGACATGAATCATGATCTTCAGGTAGTCATTTATATATATATATTATATATATATATATATATATATATATATATATATATATATATATATTATTATATATATATATATATATTATATATATATATATATATATATATATATATATATATATATATATATATAATATATATATATTTTTTTTTTTTTTTTACAAAGCAAAGGTATTTGAATTTTGATGTATGTGAGTATTACTTTTTATATTGTTATTTATAATCGTTTGTTGAATTTTTAATAACTCAAAAATGATTCACAAACGCAAAATCGTACACAGATGATGAAAACTTTCCCTTGCACAGCTACATTAACCGTTCAATGCAAATAACTATAACGTTCAAACGTTAAAAGCTTTTAGAAGCAATTTGGGATTAGTATTATTTTTTTTATTTTTTTTATTTTATTTTTTTTTACGTTCATTATAGAATCCTTCAAATTTTTAGATAAATATTTAAAAGCATGTGTTATCTTTTTCGGGTATTGTGAGTGCTCACTCTACTGTTATTATTATTATTATTATTATTATTATTATTATTAGTAGTAGTAGTAGTAGTAGTAGTAGTAGTAGTGGTATCTGGAAAAATATGATAAAAAAATTAACCTTTTTAAAATATGTATTTGGTTCTTTTATTTATTTTTATTTTATTTTTTTTTGTTCGTTCTTATTTTCTTAATTTTCACACCATAGAGACTTAAGTTGATTGCAATGAAGATTTTGGCTGGAAGGGTTGTTAGCGATAAGATGACAAGCAGAATTTGAAATGTAATATGCAAATGACTAAATTTTGGTTTCAATCTGTGGAATAGTACAGTTATAGAATAATTAATATATTAGTTTCAATGCATTTATTAAATACTGAGCATCTTGAGACTCTTTTCTGCTTTGATATTTGCTTCATTGAGGGTCTTTCTTAAACTCAGAGGGGTCAAAGTTTTGCATGAACATTTTGAGAAATAAAAAATAATCAATCTACTTGTAAAGGAACATGGAGGTTTTTTTTTGGAGGGGGGAGGGGGGTTGGAGGGGTGTGTTTTATTAAATTCCAGAGTAAATTCCAAAGCTATCTTTTTCTTAATGTGTCAAAGTAAAATAGTTATTTTTCTCCTTAATAAAAATTCTGTAAAATTATAATTAAATAATGTAAATAATACAATTTAAATTACAATTATATAATATATATAAATTATAATTATTTTACCGAATAGAACAACCACATAAACGCTTTGTATGTAAATGGAGTAAAAAATTCTTTACTTAGTAAGTTAATAAACCTTAACGACATGAAAAAAGAGAAGAGAAAGAAACAATTAAAAAGTTGAGTAATGTAAGGAAATCTGTACAGTTAAGAGATATAAGAATCAGATGAAATTATTTGTATATATATTAGCAAGACAACGGAAGCCATAAGGAACAAAATAAGAGAGAACCACACGAGAACTGATAACGTAGTTGAACATCCATTCACGACATCCGCCTAAAGATAGAGATTGATAGACAAGGTTTCTTGTTAAAGAAGGTTTGTTGTTATTGTGAGATGCTTTGCAAAATGGAAATTAAAATATCATAAATGTAGCAAAAATTAACTAAGAATGAAAAATGTGTACAGGAACAAGCCTGTAGCTCCTTATAGGATGTCAGACCCCATAAATAGAGGCCGTAGGGTCTGATGAGCAGAAAGTCAGGTATGGACGAGATCATGTTCGAATGTTTGGACGTGAATTACTTGCGCCTCCGATGCTGCTTTAATTTGTCGGCAGTTTAAAATTGTTATAAGTAAAATATATGAGTGCTTTAGCAAGCAAGTATGGCGTATTATATATTATATTATTTACTTATAAAGTTCATAAAAGTCTCAGAAGCAATTTTGATATCCCACCTTCTTAAGCACTCCTCAGTATCATACTATATATATATATATATATATATATATATATATATATATATATATATATATATATATATATATATATATATATATATATATATATATATATATATATATATATATATATATATATATATATATATATATATATAGATAGATAAGTAGATAGATAGATAAAGATGAGTTAATATATATTTTTATATTTGCGACATCGATTTCAGATAAATCTCGCTCAAGTTTGGAGTTTTTTTTTTTTTTTTTTTTTTTTTTTTTTTTTTTTTTTTTTTTTTTTTTTTTTGCTATGAAATAAATTTCCCGAAAGCGGTAAAGT
>SEYY01000762.1:195653-198153 GCA_009176605.1 Armadillidium nasatum
GCTACTGAAAGAGCGAAGGTTTGTGAGACTATTTTGCAGGCTTTCGACCTCAAAAGAGAGAAAAAAAGAAAGATCGAGATATCTTTACCAAAGTCATATTGGCGATCAGATATAACATATTAGAAAAATTGAGATGTTTCCAAATCTTCCTGTTAAGGATAAACTCGAAAACTTTAAAAAGAATGGAGGTTAAAGAAATTTAACCATAGTTAGAAGGTTGAGATGGATGCCCCCTTTTTTAGCACAGGCTGAATCAGCGCATGGTTCCAGCAGGAAAAGAAAGTAGAAAGAGAATCAGAAGAAAGCCATTAACTTTGGTGAAAATTGGAAATTTCTTAAAATGATGATTTCAGATAAAGGAGAAGAAAAGAAAACGTGTTGTGTTTTGCAGTTTAGATAGTTCAAGAATTTAGGATAGCCAGTAGAGTTAAGAGGTAAGCAAACAGAACAAATAAATTTAATCGTAGATTGTCAAGAGAGCCTATGACACAAGATGGAAAATTCGCAAGACTCCAAATTGGGATTTGAGAATAATTAAATCGCTTCTCTCACTTTCACAATAATCTCCTTTGTATGAAAACTGAAGATAGTGATAGAGGGAACAGAGAAGAGTTTGCTGGAGGAACATTCGAGTACCTGAGTTTTGATCAAGAGCAAGAGGTGATTTATAGAAAAAGATTTGTGTTAGACAAAGTGAAAATTAGAAGAAAGTCTTCGGATGTTGAAGAAGTTAATGAAAACAGAAGACCGTTCAAAATAGCAAGCCAGAAACGAAGTCTTGGCGGTATCATTCCGGTTATCGGAGGCTACCAACTCCCAAGTTATGATGAGGTGAGAGATGGATTGAGTGACATTGTTTGGATGCATCTCCTCCAAGCATTTCAGAGGCAGGTTTAATTTCATTTTATTTATTTATTTATTTTTCAAGATGATGTTTGAGCACTTCAGAGTAAGATCAAAGATACGCCGGGGATACCCTCTGAAATGAAGAAATGCGTAAAGGACGAACCAGAGGGCAACGGAGTACAGAGGAAAGTTCCAGCCAAACTAAGCCATTCGTGGTGTAATGCTCAATGGGGGTACTTTCATAATTTCTTACGGACACCAGGACCTTCTCCATATATTTTCGAACAACATCTATTTCAAGATATATATATATATATATATATATATATATATATATATATATATATATATATATATATATATATATATATATATATATATATATATATATATATATATATATATATATATATATATATATATATATATATAGAGATAGAGATGAGAGAGAGAGAGAGAGAGAGAGAGAGAGAGAGAGTTGGTAATAGAAAGGAAAATTTTACGGTTAATTGTGTATTGCATTTCTGAAAAGAATATATAAGAAAGAAAGAAAGAAAAAAAGAAGACTAAAGCAAATTAACTGTGCATTTGGTCTGAGTTAAACGTTCTTGGCAGGCACAACAATTGCTTGAAGTGACTTTGATGTATACGAACAAGTGGAGTCTTGAAATGGTTTCTTACTTGAGTATATATTTGCTTTCAGAGTAAAGCACTTCTCAAATTTAAGTCAATGGAAAAGTCTATCGCCTTTATTTTGCACTCTTTTAACATAGACTGAGAATTCTATACTTGCCGAATGTGTAGTGAAAGTAACTTGATAAATAAATATATTTATGTAATATACTTAATACTTATACTGTGCTTGAGACTGTGCAGAATTTATCAGTAAATTATAACATAATTTGATGTCACTGTGGACTACAAATATCTTGTTGCTTTATGACACATAATTGTGGGAGAAATAAAATGTTAGATTATCTTCATTTGCATGAACTATAAAATGTTTGTAAAGTGTTTCACATAAATCAATTTAGTACACAGTATTATTAATTCAGTTTTCATTTGTTTGGTCTTTAAAACTTCCAACATATTTTTTTATTTTTTTTATGAGTAAATTTCGAATTCAATTTTCTCACATATTACACACTAACATTTCACCATAACTTTTTTTTTTTTTTTTTTTTTTTTTTTTTTAAATTCAATTATTTTTATAAAATTTTTATACCTTTTCGTGCCCTGAATGTCAGAAAAAGATGTTGATTTTTTTCCTTTTGTCTTAAATTCAAGTCAGGATCGAAGAAGAGGAGGCGGAGTTCTGATCATGCAATGCTATAAATTCCTGTCGCAGAGGCATACATTTCATTGTCTAATATATATATATATATATATATATATATATATATATATATATATATATATATATATATATATTATATATATATATATATATATATATATATATATATATATTATATATTATATATTATATATATAATATTATAATAAAATCAGGTCTAAAGTATCCTTTCTCTGTACTTAAATCCTTTAAGAAATATATACAGAGCATTACATTTAGGTTGGATTATCATTATTATTATTATTATATTATTATTATTATTATTATTATTATTATATATTATTAAAAAAAAAAAAA
>SEYY01000762.1:208153-210653 GCA_009176605.1 Armadillidium nasatum
ACTATCTTAATTATTATAGCTCTCTCTCTCTCTCTCTCTCTCTCTCTCTCTCTCTCTCTCTCTATATATATATATATATATATATATATATATATATATATATATATATATATATATATATATATATATATATATATATATATATATATATATATATATATATATATATATATATATATATATATATATATTAGGGATGGAGCGATACCAAAATTTTACCGATACCGATACCTAAAAATTCCCCGAAACCGATACCCGATACCTAAAAATATGCCGATACTTACCGATACCACTACCGATACCGATACTTTACTCCTATACAAAATTTTTACCGATACCGATACTGAAAAGGCCGATACCGATACCTTAAAAATATGCCGATACTTACCGATACGATACTTCACTCCATCCCTATATATATATATAATATATATATATATATATATATATATATATATATATATATATATATATATATATATATATATATATATATATATATATATATATAATTGAAAGTGTTGTATGTATTTGTTAGCTAATCGTATTCAGTTTACAGTATTTTGTTCGTTTCGTAAATAATTACTTTGGAAATTGTTTCGTTTCTTTTCTCTGCCAGAACTTTGCAGCAAAAAGCAATTTGCTCTTCTTTTTTTTTTCATATATAATATATATATATATATATATATATATATATATATATATATATATATATATATATATATATATATATATATATATATATATATATATATATATATATATATATATATATATATATATATATATATATATATATAAAGTCTGCTAAGCAAACTCGCAGACTAAAATAAATTAAACTCAAAAGTTTAAAGTTTACTTTACTGGTAATCGAAACCTGGCCCTATAGCATGATACGACAGTGTGTTTACTCCAATGCTACGACGGTACAAAAGAGAAATCGCGAAGAGAAGGTTCGTGAATAGCATTCCATACAGATCAACTCCAAGGACCTCTCCCGACTGCGCTCGAAGCGTGGGGCAACATTTTGAAAGACTTCTTTGCAGTTCTTGCTCTATAAGTGTAAAGTGAACACATTTTTTATTATTATTGATAAAATTGTACTGTTTTATTTCACCTTCTGCCTCGATTCTCTTTCGATTTCGTCAAACGTAGCTAATATTCTCGCCTTCATATTATGTATATATATATATATATATATATATATATATATATATATATATATATATATATATATATATATATATATATATATATATATATATATATATATATATATATATATATATATATATATATATATATATATATAGAGAGAGAGAGAGAGAGAGAGATAGATTGACCCAAACTGCAATAATACTTTGAATATCTTTATTAAGTTGTAATTTCAGAAGGTAGTGGTACAAATAATGAAATAAAAAAGATGTTATGAAAATGGTTTTGTTTAAGCACAAATAGCTCTGATAGCTCTCAATGTTATCTTATTTTGGTAGATCTTTTCAATTGTCCAAACAATATATAATTTTATAGGCGTTGAAGTCAGCAAGAAAGAACGTATCTCTCCCGCCTTAGGCGTGCGTTCATCTGATTTTCCAATTCTTTTTCAAATCCTATTTTATTTGGTGTGTGTTGGTTGAAGCTATTTATATTTACCTTTTATCATTGGTCTAGTTTAAATGATATTTTCATTACGACATTATGATTAAAATTAAACTATTATTTTTCATACAAGAACTTTGATTAAATTAATATATTAACATTAAGCCACTATCCTTATTAAGGATTATCAGAACAATAGATGAAAAATTTATATAAATAACATGCCACATATAAAATAACGCGAAAACGGGATGCCAGATCATTATATATATATATATATATATATATATATATATATATATATATATATATATATATATATATATATATATATATATATATATATTATATATATATATATATATATATATATATATATATATATATATATATATATATATATATATATATATATATATATATATATATATATATATATATATATATATATATATATTATATATATATATATATATATATATATATATATATATATATATATATATATATATATATATATATATATATATATATATATATATATATATATATATATATATATATATATATATATATATATATATATATATATATATATGGGAATATTCCCCTAACTAAGCATTCCCAAAAACGCTTAGCACATCATTTATTTCAACTTTTCTACTTGGCATAAAATCTTGCAGAGATTTTCTACACAGAGTTCCTCTTCCTTTCTTGGTGAAAACATTTCGTCATATATATATATTTCCGCTTATTGTAATTGATAGTGTTTTCTTCTTTAGACCTGGTAGCCATTCATAACTTGTGTTTCAACATTCATTGTGTTTTTACCTGTGACAATCGTTTTATTAAATCATCTCTTTTGGGGTTGTTATTTGGGATAGTGACGTCATTATCTTTG
>SEYY01000762.1:215653-232371 GCA_009176605.1 Armadillidium nasatum
AGCTCTATTTTGAATAAAAAGAAAATAAAAACATTGAGCGGGGCTTAATTGAACTGTGATTGGCTGAACCTGAAATGATCTCCATTTTATATAAATATTTATTTCCAGCCTAATAGGAACGAACATCTGTTGACGACTGTACATTAAAGCTAACTCATAACTTGTCTCTTTCAATGTTTACCTCAAATATTTTTCCTTGGATTAACTAGCATTATTACGGTTGTTTTAACTAAATTATGAAGCCTATTACACGTTAAGTATATAAATTTAATATTTTTATGAAAAGAAATATTTTAATATTTAATTATCAACTGTTTTAATTAAGAGTAATTTTGTGCACATAATCTTGTTCTGAAATAATATTTTCAGTTGTTCTAGTGTTCAAAATTAGTTTGCTCTCCAAATAAAATACTTAGATTTTGATACATTGGTTCGGATTTTATAATGAATATGTTGCTAATATTTTTAATGCTCCTTTAAACTGATTTTGAACAATTGTAAGCTTTTAAGACTCTTTCTTTTATTGATTACCTGTAGAGACAACTCAATTTTTCTTAGAAAATTTTTGTAATTCATCCTACTTTGAAATCATTCTATACTTTAACAAAAAGGTTATGGTTTAACAAAATATAAAAATCTTATTCCTTATTTTTAAACCAAAAAAATTATTTTTTTAAAACACTTTCCAGTTTGATTAATATGTAGAGTTATTTATATCTCCTAAAAAATATTTTGTCGTGTCTATTTATCATTTGATCAAATGATCCATTAGGTAGAGAGAATTGCATTGAATAGATTTAAAAGAACTTAAAAAAACTACTTTATTTTTGTCTTGAAATAAAAAAACTACTTTTTTTTTTTTGTCTTGAAATTTTATCCCAAATTATTTCTCCACAGATTCAAATCTTAAAAGGACAAATTGCATCTTTTCGATCTACTACATCTTTTAGACAATAGGATTCTATTTTTATTATATCCTTATAAAAACAAAGTATCATTACGATTACCTTTAGTAACAGAAAAAAAAAATAATGAATAAATAAATAAATAATATAATTGTCTGATTAATATTTTTGTCCTAATATTTTATATTTTTAATCTGAGTAAAATATAGCTTTTTATGAATTAATTTGTAAAGTATGTATAACCTAAAATTTTTGATAACCGTTTATGTTAAAAGAATAACGAGAGCATTTATATTATTTTTATACACATGAATTACTATTAAAACCCAGCTAGAGAATCCGCATGAGACCACTATATATATATATATATATATATATATATATATATATATATATATATATATATATATATATATATATATATATATATATATATATATATATATATATATATATATATATATATTCGTTGGAATGTAGACTTCTGAGAATTTCATCCCAAGTTATTATTACTGCATTCTCATTGACGTAAATTTTAAATATTTGGATTCAAAGAAATTTTGGTTATTTCTTTTTATATTTTTATTTATTTTATTTATTATATATGTTTTTATAATATTAGAGGATGTAAGATATTTATTATTATTATTATTATTATTATTATTATTATTATTATTATTATTATTATTAGTGCTATTATTTTATTATTTCAGTATTTATTTTCAGTCGTTCATAAACATTATATAAAAAATATATATATATAATATATATATATATATATATATATATATATATATATATATATATATATATATATATATATATATATATATATATATATATATATATATATATATATATATATATATATATATGAGCGTTCCTTTATATAATTGGGAAATTGAATTTTCTCGTTTCTTTCTTATACCAATATTTTTCAGTCACAAGAGTGAGGTCAGCGAAGTGAGAAAATTATTTTATATATAACTTCTCTCTCTCCCTCTCTCCTTCTATATATATATATTATATATATATATATATATATATATATATATATATATATATATATATATATATATATATATATATATATATATATATATATATATATATATATAAGGGAAATTTGTTTTTATTTCTTTATTTTAAATTTATAATGATATGAAAATAAATTTTGCTGATCGACTTTCTTTCGCATTTTTTCCCTTAAGGCTTAAAGACGAACGTGACTCGATCGATGCGATCCATTCCCACTTGCGTTGAACCAAATCAGAATGAAATGAACCTCGAAAGTGAGATTTCATTTTCCATCCTAAAAGCCCCTTTAAGTGGAACTATTAACGCGTGTGTTTATTCAGCCGCTCTTGTGGGGTACTTCTAATCCTTGTTATTTCCTAACGCGGAATCCTATATTTTTCCCTTTATTGCGCCATATATTTATAGCGGGAATTTATGCAATTTAAGACCCCGTCTTTTAGGTTTGAATTTATGCTTTGCTCTTCCAAACAATTCTAAACTCTTACCTACTCATAAATGATGGCATTAATTTTGGGATCGAGTGATTGCTCGTACGCTGGTTTTTATTTCTTTTATAGTTATGAGTTATTATTAATATTATTAGTATTATTATTATGATTATTATTATTATTATTATTATTATTATTATTATTATTATTATTATGATGATGATGATGATGATGATGATAATGATAATGATAATGATAATGATAATGATAATGATAATGATGATGATGATGATGATATGATGATATTATTATTATTATTATTATTATTATTATTATTATTATTATTATTATTATTTAATAGAAATGAAAAATTCTTTTTAATACTAGGGGTAGATTATTGCTCGCAAAATACCTTTGTGAAACGACATTATTGAGATACAATGAGCTTGAAGTTATTCAGACTGATTATATATATATATATATATATATATATATATATATATATATATATATATATATATATATATATATATATATATATATATATATATATATATATATATATATACTTACAATTATTTTTAAAATATGCTTTAAACTTTGTTACTTAAATATTTAATTTGATTCTTTAAGTAGTAAAACTTATGATATATTTCATATAAATGTACTCCATTTATATGAAAATTATATACTTACGCTCTTATGTGAAAGGCTTATGCGCTCAAGTTTTGAAAATTTGAAGTTCATAATTAGAAACATTAATATTTAAGATATTTTTAGTTAATTTAAATGATTTTATTCGTAAGAAGCAATTAATTAAATTTTGTTAACATAAAATTTCACCCCAATAAGACTTTTAATACTGATTGAACACCCCCTTCTCAATAGGGGCTCTGCTCGTGAATGGTGGCGGCATTTCTTTGAAAAAGAAGATTAAAAAAGTAATAGAGAGAGAGTATTGATGCTCGTTTCTTTTCTTTAATGTTTTAATTAGTTAGTGTTTGTAAATACCATATCAAAATAAGCTTTGATTATAAAATGACAACTGTTGGCGTGAAATCCATCTTCATTTGACATCGCATATATATATATATATATATATATATATATATATATATATATATATATATATATATATATATATATATATATATATATATATTTCAAGGGACTCAGTTGTCTTTTAAGCTTACGGTTCATCGTTCTTCATGTACTTCCGAGGGTACCTCAGTGGGTAGTTGTAACTTTGGCTGAGTGTTAATTTCATCCATCGTTAAAAATGGTCTTCCATCTTGTTAAAGAAAGTACTTTTCCCTTTAACCATTTTATATGCAAATTTTAGACGCGATCCTATAGTTAACGCAGTAGAATAAATCCCAAAATAATAATAATAACGTGAAATAATGCCCACCTTTAAAGAAAGAAAAAAACAACAAAAAAACAAGAAAAAAAAAGAAACTTAAAAGTAATGGTTTCTTGTAATAATTTCATTGCCTTCCCCTAATACATTTTATGAAGAAAATTCATAAAGGTGAAATAAAAATTAATTTTCGTGAGGTGCTTTAAGCCGGGTAAAACGCCCCCCTCCTCCTCCACCCCTCTCAGCCCATCTTTTTAACATTAACGGGAATTAAGTTGGAGACTTTAAAAAAGTTTGGGAAAACTTTTAATAGAGAGTTCAAATTGAATTTTCATTTTCGATTTCGTTTGGATTTGGATTCCAAGATGGAGTTTATTGATTCTAGACTTTTTATAATGCCTTTGTTTTTATTCAATTGTTTATTTGCTTGAGTCAGCACTAATTTTAAGAAGTGGATAATATCAATCTGTTTTTATTTTTTTTATAAATATTATTTTGATATTTTACTCATTATATTCTTCTTTAGTCTTTTGCTTGTCATTTAAATCACACACACACGCTCTTATATATATATATATATATATATATATATATATATATATATATATATATATATATATATATATATATATATATATATATATATATATATATATATATATATATATATATATACTTTCAATCAAAATCATTATAAGAATAGATCATAGAGATGCCAACAATAATGCTTTCTTCTCAATATTTATAAGCATCAAGTAAAGATGAGTACGAAAAGACAAATTCCATCAGCATGTCAGGTACAGTCGTCAACAGAAGTTCGTTCCTATTAAGCTGGAAATAAATATTTATATAAAATGGAGATCATTTCAGGTTCGGCCAATCACAGTTCAATTAAGCCCCGCTCAATGTTTTTATTTTCTTTTTATTCAAAATAGAGCTTTTATTAAATTACCTACTACTTCTCTATTAATCTACTCAATGAGAAGTGTAGGAACCTGAAATTCCTAATTAAGTTGTGAAAATGAGAGATTCAAGGGGCACTATAGAATTTCTTGCTATTCATCAGCTCGAATTACCACCATCTGAATAACTAAACTGATATCCTTGACTATTAATTATCACAGATGAATGTATTGCTTATTTTACTATTCTGAAATTTCTGAAGGGGAAAATTTATTTCTTTTATGAGGAACACATCAAAATATATTGTTTTATTTCTAAATTCAATAATATACTCAAACGGTAGAGTGATTGACTCACGTGCTTGAGGGCGCCAGTTCAATCCCACTTGGGGATCCTAGGTATACTACCTAGAAAAGTTTCTCTCCTCGAATAGGGCAATGCCCGTGAGATGTGAACTTAAAAAAAATAAATAAATAAATAAATTATAGTCACCTAGGATCTTAAACTTAAACATAGAAGATAAGTTTGAACGACGCATCAGTAATTCATGAACGAGTTACGATGATGAGCCACGATACACCGTAGAATTTTTTATTTGAAGAATGAATAACATTAGGCAACTTTTAATTCATAAGTTTTGAAGTGTAATACAAACTGCAGTAAAAATGTTTCAAACTTGGAATGTTTATTAACAAAAAATCCGAGGAAAAATCAATACAGGGCCCAATGATTGTTTAATTAAATAATAAAATGTGGAAGTAAATTAAAACATTCTATTTCCATTTCAATAGAAAAGTAAAAAAGCGTTAAGCCAATAAAATTATTACATTTTACATCATGAATACAAAAATCACTGAGTTTTACTATTTATATTATTTCACCTGAAAATTTGTAGTTTTTGAACGTTTTTTCGCATGTATCTCCCAATACATAAGATAAATAAGATATTATATACGTATGGTATATGAATAAAAACAATTAAACCCAAAACAAGAGAGACATTTAAAAACAAGTGATTTTAAAAGTGGTTTTAAAGATAATTTTCGGTTTTCTAAACATCTCTAAAAAAATTCTCCAAAATCAGAAACATTTAAATAAGCTTTTGGAAATTTTTTTCTTCTTGGTTTTATAATTTAACGTGTTAAACGTTATGTAAATTTGAATAAATTTTTTTAGTCCAAATTACTTCGTTAATACAATCATTATTTTAGTGCGATTTGTCTTAATTGAACTCAAAGTTATTTAAATACCAGTAATGATAGAAGATTAAACTTTGGTTTTGGAAGACGTGTCGATCAGTCTCAAGAATCACTACCGATTTGTCATTGTCACAACTAATGAGTATATATATATATATATATATATATATATATATATATATATATATATATATATATATATATATATATATATATATATATATATATATATATATATATATATATATATATATATATGCTCATTATTTTATACCTCTGTAGGCTCTAAAGAGCTTTACCAGAGTTGTTCCAGGTTTTGCCAGGTATTATATATTATATATATATATATTATATATATATATATATATATATATATATATATATATATATATATATATATATATATATATATATATATATATATATATATATATATATATATATATATATATATATTATATATATATATTTTAGGGTAAAATTTATATATATATTTTGAAAGGAGATATTTTTTAAAAAGCTTTTGAATTTGATTTTGTACGTTCGAGTAAATCATGTTAAATTAAGATTTATTTGTTTTTCATTTTTACCTCACAAATTGGGCTACACTTACGTACGCACACTTTTGTGTGTGTGTGTGTGTGTGTGTGTGTGTGTGTGTGTTTTGCGAGTTACTGAAAGAGAAAACAAAAGAGGAAAGATTTAAATGACTTTATAAGAGCGTTTTAAAAAGCCAGAGTCAAGAGAACGGAAAATTAAAACTCGCTTCACGGTCCCATTTTACATCAGCTGAAAAAAAAAAAAAAAAAAACAAAAAAAAAAAAAAAAAAACGCCCAAAAGAAGACTTCAACCTTAAAAAGACGAAGTCGTCTGAAAAGCTGAAAAAAATTCCTATAACTTAATTCTCAAAAAAGGTCGCCATCTTTGCGAGTTTGCGCTCAATGTTTTAATCACTTTTTTTCAGTTCATTTTCTAGTCACGCCTTTTAAAAGGTGGAATAATAAGTTTTAGAGAGTATTTTTCTTTTATTCTGGACTTTGATTCAATTAAAAATCAATGATAGGGAATTAGGGATTAATCTTTTTCTCTTCGAATAAAATACAAAATACTTCTTTTTTGACATTTTCCTCATTCATGTGTTTCTCAGTTCCTTCTCGTATCTACTGTAGTATAAGATTATAGTTGTCAAAGTTTTAAACTTGACAGATCCCCCCCCTTTTTATGTTTATTTATTGTGTCATAAAAATTTGTGATATACTACAAATGTATAATGACTCTTCATAATACCTTTGCGTTTCCAGTTTGTGGTTCAGTGGTGTAACACTAAACTCGTGGTTTTAAACTAGTCTTTTCTAATAGTATTACCCATTCAAGTCTTCGCCATGTCACAGATCTATGATATATATATATATATATATATATATATATATATATATATATATATATATATATATATATATATATATATATATATATATATATATATATATATATATATATATATATATATATATATATATATACACACTAAGCACAATATCTGTATGACTGCAGGATGATGTAGACTGCAGAAGGTATTCTTAATACAACTGTAATCGTGCTTGGGAAGAAAGAAATTGATATAAGGGGGTTCCCTGCCTCTAGTAGAATCATGCAAATAAAATCTTCATTGAACCATCCGTACTGAATAACATTCTTTTAATGACTAGAAACTATTGCATATTTTATTAATTTTAATTTTATATTGTTTCTTATGAAAAGAACTGAATAGAGAGTTTTGTTGCTCCTCTTCATGATTAAAAAAATTTTTTTTTTTGCTCATTAATAATTCTGAATGGGATTTTCTATTTTTAATTTAATAAAAATGTTTTCAGTTTTAAAATTTTTTTTTCAACTTTTCTAAATAGAAACAGAACATTCATTCTGTCCTTCCCTCATACAGAAAATATATAAATAAAAAATAAATAAATAATTATAAAATCGTACAAACTCTCTTCGGTTTTTGAGTCTATTTCTCAATTCTTTATTGATTTATCTCATTTCCTCCTTTCTCTGCGTCCATATCAGACGACAGTTCGCTCATATATATATATATATATATATATATATATATATATATATATATATATATATATATATATATATATATATATATATATATATATATATATATATATATATATATATATAATATTTTCGTTACAAAGTTTAAGAAAATTTCAAATTTAATGGTTAGAAGTTTATAATTTTTAACTTATAACTATAAAAAATATATAATCTTTAATTGTTCCAAAACTTATTCCTTTAATTCTATAAGACACTGGAGCTTCCATTAACAAATTTAGCTTCCTCTTAACAAAAAAAAAAAAAAAAAAAAAAAGAAAAAAAAAATTTTAGCTCTGATTTAGGTGGTAAGTTTTAACCACGTCAAAGTCGAGATGTTTCCCCATAAAGAATTTCTTCTATTCCGAGCGTGCTCCAAATGACTCACTGATAATTTATTGTCCGAAACTTAATGAATATTAATTGGAGTTTTATTGTAAAGTGGTTTACCTTATTTTTTTTCAGGATTGATGAAGGGAAAAAATGTACATTTAATTATATACTTAATTAATGTAATTTATCAGTGACATTTTGGGTGCGTAGAAGAAATAAACATATCTTCACTTCTTGCATTCAAACAGTTTCAAAACTTTAATTTTTTAAACTTTTTTTTTTTCACTTTCGTTAATTTTTGAAAGTATTCCCCTAAGGGCAATGCCCTTGGGGTATACAAATTATAAAAAAGAAACTCCTCACTTTAAATTATAAATAGTAGATTTTTTATATTTTTGAATAAATTTCTAAACTTTTAAAGCTCTCTCGGTCACTGGTTTATTAGTGAATGCGTAAATAAACGAGCCTTGCTTTATCATAACCTATATATATATATATATATATATATATATATATATATATATATATATATATATATATATATATATATATATATATATATATATATATATATATATATATATATATATATATATATGCACACAATGATGTATCTATATTTTCTCATATGGGGGAATGTTTCCAGAACGTTAGATGAAAATATGCTGACAAACTATAATTGATAGAAAAACACTTATAAATGAATTTGACATTAAATTTTACTTATTAGAATTCTAGTTAACGATGTTGAAGTTGATTTTTTTTATTCATGCTATCAAAATACAAATTCAAGTTAATCAAGTTGGTTTGAAAATCAAGTAAAGAAATATTTGTTTAACAGTCATCAAAAAAAGTGCTTGAAAACTGCACTGTCGGTAAGCAAAATAATTTACTACATAATCCTTCTGTAACTGATGTAATGAATTTTTTTTCTCCATCAAACAGTGTCAGTGAAACATTCAAAATTTTGCTTTCAAATTGATACCTAGTGTCAGACCGTTTAGGTATATGGAAAATCGTTTTAAATTGAGATTTTGTAACAGTTACAACTTACACAGAACAATTTCATAAAAATTGATGAATATTGTAAAAAAGATAAAAAATTATAAAAATAATAAAAAAAAAAAAATACTAAAACAAATTTCAATTCCGATGTTTTATTGAATTTAACGTTAAGGAATTTATTTTAAAATGCTGCAATTTTTTAAGGATTCTGAATCGTAACTCGAAATTTATTTGTTAAAAATTTTGGATTCGATAATTTAATAGATTTAGCTAAACTGATATTCAAAGTTTGTCTTATAATTATGTTGCGAAAACAGAAGCATTTAAACTTTTTGAGGGTGAAAATCTATCTCTTTTTGTGATTTAGAATTACGGACGGTACCAGTTTGGCTAAACGACAAAAGTTTGGAAGATATGATGCAAGTATCTTAAGTTCTTAAACTTAAATTACATAATGGTTATGTTTGTAAAATATTAGAGTAGGTATGTCTAAAACATATTCTGAACAGGTATTTTATTATATAAATTTATTTACTTGTAATTTGAAAGCTGGGATCATAGACTGGAAAACTGCCCCGATTGACTGGATATTCGATCTCGGACCAGAGCAAAAATTTTATACGCCCATCAAAAATAAATAAAACCTCCTGCCTACTTCTAGCCATATTTATGTAGCTGGAGTTACATATATATATATATATATATATATATATATATATATATATATATATATATATATATATATATATATATATATACTTTCAAACGCCGTGTATCTAGACACGTCGGCCTCCATCGACCATGATATAGATCTTTCCCAACTCCGGTGGAAATTGGTAGGCCTCTGGCCTTTGCCCACCGGAGGATATATATATATATATATATATATATATATATATATATATATATATATATATATATATATATATATATATATATATATATATATATATATATATATATATATATATATATGAATGGCCATTTTTACTGACCCCGGCCCGGCTAAAAATTAGGGTAACCCTGGATTTGAATGCCGGGGTTAAAATGACAAATTATACTTAAGGGGACAGTCCAATTACAATTTTTTTTTAAAATTTTCAGCCGATTCTCCTGAAATTTTCAGTGTATATAGCTTTTTTCCCGGTGAAAAAAAGTCCATTTCTAGCGTTTTTCTGAGCCTATAACTGTTAAATTTTTTTTCGGAAATAAATGGCGGAGCCAAACCACTTTTTGGAATGACCTGAAATTTGGACTGTATGTTCAGAATTTTGTGAGATACAAAAGCTTCTAACAGACTTTTGTTCCCAGAGTTATAGGAAAATGTTATAAGCCAAAAACTGACTAACTAATCTGTTCCCACTAATGCAAGAAATTGGGGCTAAGATTATTCAGTTAAATTTTCAGCTCATGTGGACCAGTGATTTGACCCCGCTATTCATATTTTTCAACTTTAGGTCCAAATAACTTTCCAACCGCTATTTATAGACTCAGAAAAATGCTCTAAATCAACTCAGAACTTCGGGAAAAAATGCATATACCCTGAAAATTTCAGCTCAATCAGTCAAATAATAATAAAAAAATTTCAAACAAAATATAATAAAATTAAGATTTTTTTCTTCTTTTTTCAATATTTTCTTTTTCTTTTCTGTTTCTTTTGACCGCTCCTTTTCTGCTAGTGAATGTTCATATTTGTGTTTTGATTTTAGATGCCCCATAAAGATTTGGTTGAAAATTTTTACTTGTTGCACCCGGAGGTCCTCTTCTAATTTTCTGACTGCAGATGTTACATTTAGCTATTTCGAGCCTATCTTGAAACATTGTAAAGTACTCCCATACTGCTGAAGCTGATCTTTTAGCCATATTGACTGAAAGTATAAATAAAATAATAATTTTGAAATAATGTAGCTAAATGATACAAATTTGATACACATCAATAAAATAACAATGATTTTATAAATACAGGTTATATTGATAATTTTATATCTTATATTTTTTCAAACTTTACCTTAGGTAAACCTGTTGAATCACTATTATGAATCAAAAAAAATTTTTTTTTTTTTTTTTTTTTTTTTTTTTTTTTTTTTTTTTATTATAAAAAATCTGTAATTTTCTAATATTTCTAATGCATATAATCATTAATTTAAGTGAATGTTGACTATTCTACTCCTTCCTTGTAATTAAATAAACCTCAATTAAATTTATATCTGATTTTCTTGGCCTAAAATTTCATTGTCTCTGCTGAAAAGGTAGGGGCCGTGATTCTTGATGGGGTGGGCAGGTTCATTCCATCTTCAACTAAATTTTTCTCTTGTGCTTCGGGAGAGAAACAATGCTTATCGTGAGTGGAAAAACGCTCCTTATCCTATCACTCTTGCTAATTTTCATTCAGCTCGGAATCATTGCAGGGATGTTCTTCGAAGAACTAAGCATGCTTTCTCAAAAAGGAAGAGCACTGACCTTCATGGCTCTCCTACTGATTAAAATTTCTAGCCTCTTGTCAAAAATATCTCTAATAACTTCTGTAAATCTTCCTTTCCTCCTCCTATTCGCTCTGATGGTTCTGTAGCTAATATTCCCTCTGAAAAGGATAATCTCTTCGGCCTCCTTTTCTCATTTAATTTCACCCTGCTCGATTCTGGCATCCCTCCTCTTACTTCTACTCCTCTCAGGTATCCCGTCTCTACCTGTAATTACTCATGATTGGGTGCATGGGATCCTGAAATCTATGAACGTCAGGAAGGCCAGTGGTCCGGATGGCATTCCCCCTCTTGTTCTGAGGGAGTGTGCTTCCGAGTTAGCGCCTGTCCTCGTCCAGCTCTACTCTCTATGCCTTAATATATGCCTATGTTCAGCCGATCCCGAAAAAGGTAGCCGCTCTGACCATTCTAACTATCGACCTGTAGCTCTTACTTGTGTTCTGTCTAAAATTTTTGAAACTCTCCTCAACTCTCATTTCTTGGATCATTGGAGTCTCATTCTCTTCTCTCAGATCACCAGTATGGCTTTCGACGCTCGAGGTCAACTGGTGATATACTCTCCTATCTTACTGATCTATGGTCTTCTGCCCTTAGGGATTTCGGGGAATCTTGTGTGGTGGCTCATGACGTATCCAAGGCTTTTGATCGGGTATGGCATGCGTCGGTGCTCTCCAAGCTCCCTTCCTTTGGGTTTCCTCCTTTCTCTTTGCTTACTCTTGTCTAGTTTTCTCTCAGATCGTTCCATTTCGGCACTTGTAGATGGAGCGACCTCTTCCTCTTTTTCTGTCAACTGTGGTGTTCCTCAGGGTTCTGTTTTATCTCCAACTTTATTCTTACTTTTCATTAACGATCTTCTCAACTGCACTTCTAACACTTCACTTTTATGCTGATAATTCAACTCTACATTCTTCTCATTTCAAATTTTCTCCCTCTTTTGCTTCTAGAGTTGCTTCTCGTCTTCTTTCCGATTCTGGGTGAGATTTCCTGGTGGGGTCATAGCAACATTGTGAAATTCAACTCTTTAAAAAACATCTCCCAACTTTCCTATCCTCTTCGATGGCTCTCCCGTCTCACCTGTAAATAACATTAACATTCTTAATCTAAACATAAACAATAAACTGTCTTGCAAAAGCGGCCTCTAAGAAGCTGGTAATTCTGTTCAGGTTGTGAGAATTTTTTTCTTCTGAGCAGTTACTCCAAATATATAAAGGTCTTATTCACCTTTGTATGGAGTATGTTCTCACATTTGGGGGGGGGGTCTCCGGCTCCTCCTCTCTTCTGGATAGGATTGAATCTAAAGCTAAAAGATTAATTAACTGTCCCCTATTTTCAAACTGTCTTGACCCACGTGACGTTGGCGCACTATCTTTTTTCTATAGGTACTACAATGGCAGGTGCTCGAGGGAATTGACCTCACATTCCTCCACCGTTGCGTCGTCCTCGTTGCACAAGGGGTGCCCTGCTTTCGCACGAATTTTGTGTGGATGAAGGAAATCCCAGGCTAGCCCGTTGTGGTGCCTCCTTTCCAGCCACCTCTGTTCTTTGGAACTCTCTACCATCATCTATATTTCTGCCTGTATTTAATCTTCCACTCTTCAAGGCTTCCGTCTGTGCCCACCTGAGGGATGTGCGTTAGGTCTGTGTTTGAGTGAGTTTTCTTCTCCTTGTGTGTGCCCCCTTCCTTGAAAAGGGCTCTGCCCGTGAGTGGTGGCGATATTATTATTATATATATATATATATATATATATATATATATATATATATATATAATATATATATATATATATATATATATATATATATATATATATATATATATATATATATATATATATATATATATATATATGTGTGTGTGTGCGCGTAATGATTGTCTTAATTAGAGGTTGTGAAAAGAAAGGAAACAAAAGATTTTGATAAGCTTTTGTTTTATTTCGTCCTGCTTCCGAAGAAAAAATTCTTAAAAATCTCAAAGGAAAAAAAACAAGTTTTTTTTATTTGGTCTCTCTCTCTCTCTCTCTCTCTCTCTCTCTCTCTCTCTCTCTCTCTCTCTCTCTCTCTCTCTCTCTCTCATTCGTTCGTGCCAAGGAAGGAAAAATTGGAAACATTAATGCAATCGGACCCATCTGGTCTGCTTCGCATAAGTAAAAGGAAGGAAGAGACTAAGATCACAACATATCGAATCGCATTTACTTTAAGACAAGCCGCAACATGCACATATTTGGAAGGAAGCCCAACACACATATGCGAGTACACATAATACGCGCACGCGCACACACACACACACACACACACACACACACACACACACA
This sequence comes from Armadillidium nasatum, assembly GCA_009176605.1. Lineage (NCBI taxonomy): Eukaryota > Metazoa > Arthropoda > Malacostraca > Isopoda > Armadillidiidae > Armadillidium > Armadillidium nasatum. The sequence goes on from SEYY01000762.1 coordinate 229,721, forward strand.
TATATATAATATTATATATATATATATATATTTATATATATATATATATATATATATATATATATATATATATATATATATATATATATATATATATATATATATTGCTTCAATATCATGAACCTAATAAAAAAAATTAAAAAAAGAAACCTCAAAGTAAGATTTAAGTTTACATGTTTGCTATTGGGAGACTTCATAACTTTTATCGTCTTATTTCTCGAGTTTTTTTTTTTTTAGACATTTTTTCTTTCTTTGCGTTGTTATTTGTTATCAAATATTGCATATAATTGTAATGAAAATCGATGTGGTTTGTTTTGTTTTTTTATTAGGACCTCTATAGTCAAATATTTTAAGTGTGAAAGTCGGATATTTATATCAGTTTTTGATATATATATATATATATATATATATATATATATATATATATATATATATATATATATATATATATATATATATATATATATATATATATATATTATATATATATATATATATATATATATATATATATATATATATATATATATATATAAATATATGGAAATCTCGAAGTTTTGAATTTGTTAACATGACGAAAGATTTAAAATAAGTTTTGAATTTTGGGCTTTGATTTATTCATACTGAAATCATTCTACGGAAATTGATCGTATATATTTTCCTATTTTAATGTCAGTGACTTCTCGACCTTTTCCTTGCACACGTCCTCCTCGATTCATCCTTCCCTTTTTTCTCTCGTCCTTGCACAGGTATTGATTTTAGCGGGTCATTTAATACGTGACTTGGGTCTTCAAAAGCCCAAATTCGATTGGTTCTACGTTTTCTCATAACCGTAATATTATACGTAGCTCCATTGTTTACCTTTAAGCAGGCTTTACGATTCGCATTCATGCTCTCTCTCCCTACCATATATATATATATATATATATATATATATATATATATATATATATATATATATATATATATATATATATATATATATATATATATATATATATATATATATATATATATATATATATATATATATATATATATATATATATATATATATATATATATATATATATATATATATATATATATATATATATATATATATATATATATATATATATATATATATATATATATATATATATATATAGTCTTGATAGCGATCTCGAGCATGGAATGATTGAAAATTATTGATATAAAGTAATTATCAGTTCCAACCTAACTTATATTATTCAATTGGGTATTGACTCAGGCTTTGAAGTGAGATAGATTATAGTCAGTAGGAAATTCAGAAAATGGAAGGGAATTCCACAGAGTAGAGGCTTTTCAGAGGAAAGATGTACAACAACGAACTATCTTGGGGCTTACTATTATTGTCCACATAAAATTCATGTGAACACTCTTCACTCCTTGTGCAGAGAAGTCTTTTGTACAGATGGTGATAAACGAGTGTTCAGTTCCCTCCCTCGAGCACTTGTCTTTGTGGCACCTTAGAAAAGAGACAAAGATCCAACGTCACGTCGCAAGGATAAATTGTCAAGTGAATTAGAAAATGCTGAACAATATATATATATATATATATATATATATATATATATATATATATATATATATATATATATATATATATATATATATATATATATATATATATATATATATATATATATATATATATATATATATATATATACTCACCCCCACTAACCTCAAGAACGGTGCAAGAATTATCAAATTATTGTTGTATCCATAGAATAACAGAGGAGAACCAATTATCATGTATCTATCTATTAATTTTTACCCCATGGCATTTGTTAAATTTAAAGCTCACTATATCAGTAAACAAATTTCGTATGAAATTAAAACATCTTATTAAAGGAAATATCAGGAACTATAATTGTGTGTGTGTGTGTAGATTTGTGTGTTTGTGTCATCGAAGAGTATCGATTGTTGATTCAAATGAATTAGATTGAGTGTTTGCAGTGGTTTCCGAGAGACTTTGAAATTAAACTTACGTTACTATTTTGTAATATTAATTTGCTTTGCTATTTTGATTGAAGAATTTATTTAAATTTTTTTTTCTTAGTTAATATAATTAGTGCCAATTAATATGTATAGGCAAAACGTGTTTAGATTCATCAAACACACACACACACACCCTATATATATATATATATATATATATATATATATATATATATATATATATATATATATATATATATATATATATTATATATTTTTTTTTTTTTTTTTTTTTTTTTTTTTTTTTTATTAAATTTTATTATCATTATTATTATTATTATTATATGATTATTATTATTATTATTATTATTATTATTATTATTATTATTATTATTATTATTATTATTATTAGGTTGGACCTAGTCTACTTCACCCCACGTGTCCCATATCACAAATATATTTAATAGGCATTTAGCGTTGACCATTTCTCTTGAGTAATTTTTATTGGCGATGCTTTTAGTTTGTGAAAGTCTCCATCGAGAGTTCACTTACCCTTAAATGGCTATTAAAGAGTATGCTGCAACGGAGATGTTGAAACTTAGGGCCAATATTTTGTTATAACGATTCACGCAATTGTAAACGAAGTAAACTGTAACAAATTCAATTTAAATTTATTGTGGAACAAT
>SEYY01000763.1:2500-10000 GCA_009176605.1 Armadillidium nasatum
CTAACGAAGTTATTTCATCAATAATTATGTCACTTTGGTTGTTCCTCCAAACCTATATACTCATTTCACAGTGAGGTAGGACATGCTTCCAAAGAGATCGCATGTTAGAATCAGTGATTTCTTTCCATGACATTTGATTATTTTCAATTGCTTGTGGTATGACATATTTTAATAATATGCAGACTAGTTGCCATTTTTCAAATCGTGTTAATTGGGAAGCATCGGAAGTTAAGCAGGGAAGGGTAACATTTATTTGATTCTCACAAAATGCAGATCGCTGGGTTTATACTATATATATATATATATATATATATATATATATATATATATATATATATATATATATATATATATATATATATATATATATATATATTATATTTATTGTTAGTATGACTTTCATAAGGAGCAATTGACTGGACATCTTCTTTCTCCTATGTTCATCTTGGTTTTCTTTGAAGGGGGAAGTTAAATATTTACTGTACCAATATCTTTAAATTTATCTTAATATTTAGCTTTAGAATTATATATTTTAAATTTATGAAAAAAATTTTTTTATTTCTACTAAGCATTTGTATTTTGTAGCAAATATTTATAAATTATTTTAAAAAATACTGGTTTTTAACCAAAATCTTTGTAACTAAAGTGCAATATTGGAAAGTGTGTCATCAATGGTGAAGAAAATTTAGTATACGCAATCGCTATTTTATTAACTATTTGTTGTAGTTGGGTAGTTGCGTATTATTAATGATTATTTTAGAGAGAGAAACACAAACGTTAGTTACCAAGTTCAGAAACTTTGTAGTCTCAAAATCGATGAAAGTGAGTTAAGTTTTTAAATAAGAGTTTGACTATCTAAATTATCTGTACACTACTATATCTGTTACGTATTTGGACCTTGGACAAAAAACCCCATTTATCTCTTCTCTTCCAATCTGTTGGAGGAGTCGTAAAAGTTTTTGGAAAATAGTATGATGATTACAGAATGCCTCAAAGCATAGGTATGTATGTAATACTTTTTGTTGTGCGATAAATAAATTTTAATTAAATATATATATTTCCAATTGAGATTTAAAATTATACTTTATTAAATGTATTCAATTTTATTGAATGAGATTTTATAATTAGTACTATTGTTTTCAAATGCTATGTATTTTTTTATATATATTTCCAATTGAGATTTAAAATTATACTTTATTAAATGTATTCGATTTTATTGAATGAGATTTTACAATTAGTACTATTGTTTTCAAATGCTATGTATTTTTTTTTTTTATCGAATGTGTGTGTAAAGCTAAACATTTATAGACATTCAACATTTCTTAATACAGAGCATAAAACCCATCCTTACCTAAACGTAAACTAGCCAAACAAATATTTAAAAAAAATTTTTTACTCATGTAAATATCAGTGTTTAATTAGTGAGTTTTGTCATTTTTATTAATTATTGATCCTGGTTTGAAAAAAAAAAAAATCTTAATTTTTAATGTAATGTTGTTTTTTTATTTCCTTTTTGTTAGGATTATATGAAAGTTATAAAGAGATTGACATACTTATGCACATACACACATTCAATACAGTTTATTTTTTGTTTTGTTATATTTTAGTAGTTCGTGTATTTTTAAAGACCAATTATATAATTTTGGAAATATTGACTGTATTTTTATTACTGTGTAGACATTATTGTTAAATGAGGAATGACTCAAGTTTATTATGCTGTCATCCATTCAGAAATTAATTTTTGAAGATACAAAAAATGTATTATGGGTATGTAATAGAATTCATGATTATTGCTTCCTCGTGATTAAAAGAAATTTGAAAAAGTTTGTTTTTTCAATTAGTAAGTTTAGGCTCTTCTGTAATTATTCTTTATTAGTAATACTTTATCTGTTTTTGTTATGGATTTATACTTGTGTTTTTTAGTATTGAAAATTACGATACTTTTTTACTCTCCCTCACAGTTGAACATGAGATCTTCACCATGAATATGATTTATTATTATATGATATTTGCTATCATACTTTAAAATGCGACTTCACACCCAAGTATTAACTTGCTTATCCTGTTGATAACACTAGGCCAGTGGTGGGCAACCATTGGTACGCATGCCAAATGTGGAATGCCAATAAATTTTTTTTCTGATGTGTCAAATATTTTAACATTTTTTTTTTGAAGGTGTCAAAGATTCAGGATTTTTAAAATGTAATTTTAAAGATAAATAAATGTTTTGTTGTTGTACATCATTTATTAATGATTTAAAATCAGCAGTAGATTATCTGTATTAACTTTTTATTGTGTTTTAGTTATACAATTGTATGAAAGTTCTTCAAATACTGAAAATATATCAAATATGTTCTCATAAAATTTTGATTGGCATGTGGAAAAATTTTGTGTCAAAGAGTTTCTGCCTATTTTGGCAAGCACTCAAAAAGGTTGCCCACCCTTGCACTAGGGCAAGGAAGAGTCAAAGATTGTGCCTTTTATCTTGTAAGAGATCCTCTTATCCATTTTTGAAATCTGTGTGTGAACATAAACACATAATGTATATCTATACTGTCTTTGTTTACTGCTTTTGATACGTAAAGCATTGATAATATGCTCCAAATGATTTGGAACATAAAGAATATAAGATAAAATAGTGGTTTACTTTCGTAAGTCACCTAAACCACTTTCAGGTGAAACTTTCGACAAACCATAAAATTAATATAAACTAAAAATACCATTTTATAAATGATTTCATTTTACCTTTTTTCAAGATCCAGTTTATGCATGAATAATTCCAGTTTCTTATCTAGACGCAAAGTGCTCACATAACTATTTAACATCTCCATCAATTTAATAAAAGTTGATTTTGTCCACAGAAGATTGATCATTTCCTGTTTTTTTTTTTTGTTTTTTTTTTGTGAATTGCTAAGACAACATGAATTCATTTGTGCTGGTTTGGTTGTAAATCTCATCTAGTTTTTTAAGGTATACTTTTTTCCTGAAATTTTACGATTGCTTTATGACTACAAAAAAAAAAAAAAAAATATATAATATATATATATATATATATATATATATATATATATATATATATATATATATATATATATATATATATATATATATATATATATATATATAAGATAGGATAGGATATTTTTTGGGATAGGCCTAGCAAGCCACCAACTGATTGACTTGCTCAAGAAACTCATGTCTTGTTCGAGACAGCTGACAGGTGCTAGCACCTACAGGAGTAAGGTGGTGGTGAGAATATATATATATATATATATATATATATATATATATATATATATATATATATATATATATATATATATATATATATATATATATATATATATATATATATATATATATGCTTTTGCTTATTGAAGTGTTTTTCACAAACAACTGTTCATGAGGAACTTTGAAGGATATTTCAGTATTTGAAGGAACCAAAACTTTCTAGATCGGAAAATGATACACAAGTGGGTTGGGAATTTCAGGGCAAGATCCTCAACTTTAATAAGAAAATCACTTGGTCAACCTAGGAGTGCTCATATGCCTGAAAATATTGAGTCACTGAGACAATCTGCTGTGCAGTCTCTAGAGATGTTCTACACAGAAACTTGGTCGATCTAGGAGTGCTCATATGCCTGAAAATATTGAGTCACTGACAATCTGCTGTGCAGTCTCCGAGATGTTCTACACAGAAATTTGGTCGATCTAGGAGTGCTCTTATGCCTGAAAATATTGAATCGCTAAGACAATCTGCATGTGCAGTCTCTGAGATGTTCTATACAGAAACATGTATTAAAGTGATTTCTTGAAAAACTGGAAGTAGAATCTTACAAAAAGACCTCTACTTCCATCCATTTAAAATGATGATTATGCAAGAATGCAATGTGACAGACTGGTTAGACTGCAGGAGCTATGCAAAGATATTCTGCCACATGTACAGGAAGATTCTCAATTACTACTTTTGAGCAATGATGAAGGTTATTTTCACTTCGAGTGGCTGTGTAAGCTTGCAAACAAAAGTTTAACCACTGATCTGAAGACAATCCTCACATGCTATACAAAAGACCTATGTACCCAGAGCGAGTTACTGTATTGCCAATGCTACCCGAGCATTGTTGCCAATGTTGGCATCATGTGTCCTTATTTCTTAGAACAGGGTGGTGTCTGTTACTGTAACCTCTGTCCATTACATCCAAATGCTTGAAAGCCTTTTAAGGCTACAACATAAACATCCTGAGCTTGAAAAATGCAGTGTGTGGTTTTAGCAAGATGGAGATAGAGTACAGATAATTGTAAATTTTAAGTGTCCAGATTGGCTGATCTCATTGTGTGGTGAGATAGGGGTTGTCTAACCTCTCTCTTTGCGATTTTTTTTTAGAGCTACTTAAATCACGATGTATACTCATTGCCTCTAAACTTTTGACACCCTTGAGATTATTATTCAACAAGAGAGAGTCGCTATGCTACATGACATGATCAATCAAGTCATGATAGTCTTCAGAAATTGACTCAAAGGGATGTACAGACAATGACTGCCAAAATTTTTTGATAAAATTATCTTTAAAACATGATTTAAAACAGTGTTGAATGGCATTTCATGTGTGCAAATAAGTTGATTATCTATAACCATTGTTTTTTCCTTTACATTTGAAATGTGTTTTTTAGGGGATGGCCACCCTATATATATATATATATATATATATATATATATATATATATATATATATATATATATATATATATATATATATATATATATATATATATATATATATATATATATATTATTATAAATTAGAAATTAATGTGAAATTTTTAGGAATATCTAGCATATATGGCCCATCCAAATATATATATATATATAATATATATATATATATATATATATATATATATATATATATATATATATATATATATATATATATATATATATATATATATATATATATATATATGATATATGCTGTAGGATTTATGTGCATCTGTGAGTTAGGTCAGTATTTGAAATACAGAAATAGTTCTGCATAAATGTATTTTCATCCAGTAACGTGTAATACAAACTGAAGAATTCAAAGCATTAGCACGTATCTATAAATAAAAGATATTCACCCCTAAAATTAGATAGAACTATCACTTGAATATCTTAAAAAGAGTGGATAAGACCTTTAATTTTTTTTACATAAAAGATAAGCCGTATTTATTTTTTAGTTTATTTTTATTTAAATTCCAATTCTTTTCCTGCTCTTCAGGATAGGAAGGATTGTCGTAATCTTTTGATCACCTATTTATAGAGGAGAGAATATGGTATTTTATTTAAGGTTAATTAGGATTTATTTTAAACTTTGGTAGGTTATAAAAGGTTTTATGTTTATACCGGTTTTAATTATTTAATTTTGTGCTATGGTATTTTGCACATGTGCTACTACTACTTATTTCTTCATTAATAATTTAGGTAAATTAAGGTTAATTTAACCATAATTTAATTTAACCTATGTTTACCTTGCTCGAGTTTGTAACCAGATGAATCGTGCATTCCCAAAGTGGTTAAATCACAGTTCAGGAAAATCTGGTAATAAATGGATTTAAAATATATTAAAAAGATAAAATAGAAAATATTGTTGTTTATCATTTTGTTATATATTCACAATGGATTTTTTTTATTTTATTTATAATAAATTTTAAACTTAGTGTTCTTATGCGTAATTTGTAGTTTGTTTTCCTAGTGGTCTTACTTTTTTTCTGATTTACATTTTATATATTTTCATTGTTTGTAGTTTTTTTTAAAGAAACTAATGGAATTTGTACCAAAAGTCATCCGGTGTGACATTATTTATTTATTTTTTATATATTTGCTTTTATTTTAATATCAAATTATGAATTAAAAAATAAAGTAGTGGATTAATTAAGAGCCTGAACTAAGTTATACGTATTACCTTGATAGGGAACTTAGAAAGGGTCAGTATCCCTTTCAAGTATACGTTACGAATTGAGAATTAAATTAAATTTTTTTTTTTTTTTTAGATTGCTGTAAAAGTTTTGCAACAAATTTTTATGAGGTTAAAATAACAAAGGAAAAATGTGATACTTTTTTTCTCCTCAAATACACTTAGTCATTAACTTTGGCACTTCAATATATGGTAATTAATTAATTAATTACCATATTATTGTACATGTAATTATGATTAAATTTAAATAATAACTGGAAATAATCAGAGATTGCTTAATAAGATTAGCATTTTAATTAATGGTTAATTTATTGCAAAAAAAATAAAAATAAATTAAAAAAAATAGAAAGAGATTTCCTTAATCATTGCACGGAATGGTCCTAATGGTGTGTTGGGATCTTTTATGCGTATAAAGTGATGGGATATTGCTTGGGGTTTGCAAGAGTTTGAATCAAATATGTTTGTAAATCATGCCCATTATACTGTGTATTATATAAATATATATATATTCCAAGAGAGTATACAGGGAGCTACGCCCACTGTAGATGCTTTTAACCATATGTGGGGGATTGTACTCAACATATGAGTATGTAATTGAGCATCAGCCCCCTTTAGGGGTGTGTGTAACCACAAAAAGAATATATTTTTGTTGCCTAATTTGGTTATTTTTCATTTTAATTTGCAAAAATCTTTGCATTTTTAGTTGAAAAAAAAAAAAAAAATGTTTTTAGGGCTGTGCACTCACCTGAAGGGTGCTGTAGCTCAATTATATAATCATATTGGTAAGGTTCCCTATATATTATTACAAGCATTTATAGTGAGTGTAAGGTCCAGTAGAAGCTTCTTTAATATGTGTCTGGACTTGCTTGTACGCGTAACATATGAAAATTAAATTTTATTTCCCCCACTTAAATGAAAAAACACCAAAATGGCACACACTTTTTATAATCAGAAAAGATGTGCTCTTTTCAGTCATATTAATAAAAATATAATTGGAAGTATTCTTCTTGAAATATAGATATCTGAAAATTGATTAAAATTACGTTGTCTAATTTTTGGGTGGACTTTAATTAAAGGTTGGATAACTCAGCAAGTATTCAACTGGCAAGATTGCATTTGCATTGTATTATGACATGCCCATGAACTATAAACTGAAAAAGGGTTAGCCTCTCAAAGTCATTTGTTCAACAGTGTCAGTCAGATAATGTATGAGGGATATTGGTGACAACTGACAACAAATTTTTTTAAGCTATTTTGAGACCTAATTGTGGTGGAAAATATATTGCTCTATGAGTTTTGATTGTGCAACTATATTATTATAGACTGAAAATTGAACTTGTGTCAGGATAAAAAAAATAAAAAATACCAGGTGATAAACTTTACATTTTATTTTTTTTATTTTTATTTTTACCATGACAAAATAATTGCATTTATGAAAAAAGCTCAGGAAACTACTTATGAGGCTGAAACTTTGCAGGTCTCCAGCCAGGAGCCCAGGACCCATATGTATATACTATTAAAAATTTCATTAAAATTGATTGGGGTC
>SEYY01000763.1:20000-22500 GCA_009176605.1 Armadillidium nasatum
GGTAAAAGAAGAAAAAGATTGTTTTAAAATAAATTAAATTGTGTTAATAAATAATAATAAAAAAAAATTTTTTTTTGAATAAATTGTTTTAAAACATTTTCGAAGCAAAAATTTTAGTCTTGAAAGCTGTAAATTATGAAGTACTTTAGATATACATTTTAAAACCGTGATCCACATGGACCTCAGGGAGGGAGGGTGGACCACAAGTTTTGAGGGGGGGTGAGATTCTCAAGGGAAAGTTTTATTTTTGGGTTCATAATATTAGCTAAGCCTAAGTTATAGGAGTATATGGGGGGTCCATATACGGAAAGTAAAGACTCAGAGAGTCCACAAGCAATGAAATGGTAGGATGATAGTGAGGTTAACTGAGAAATCGGAAAAACGGGTGTGGCATATTGGGTTGGAGTTACGGAAGAATTGTGTGAAAGGGTGTGGAGGAAGAGGAAGTATTGATAAAAAAGGATAGAACTTAACTGGGAAGGTGATATAGGATTAGCTTGTTTTGAATGGACATGTGTGTGTGTTGGGACCATTAATCGTCATCGTCATTGTCAGTTTTCTGCCGATTATTTTACCGATTAATTTACGTATACTTTACTTTATACTTATAAATATTTATTGTGATTTATCTTGGGAAGGATCGCATTTATTTCTCATTCTTAACAAGCTTCTAAAAGCTTCTGGTGTTCTTAGGGGCTTTCAGATACTCTTTACTCCTATTCCAAGCCGCTTGGTATTTATAAGGAGGATGGGGAGTTCTCCCCTGTATGGAGTACGCCTCACATCTGAGATGGTTTCACTTACAAAGGTCTTTCTGAAAGCGTTGACACTGCCTTTCGTCTTATTAACTCTTCCTCTCTGACCGACTTTCTAATAACTCTCTAGTTATAGAACGGTTGCGTCACTCTTATTATAACTATTACAATGGACACTGCTCTTCTGAATTTGTCGCATGCATCCTCCATTGAGGAAATCTCGTTAACACCTATCCACGCAATTACATTACTTCTCTCTAAATTACTCCACTGGTAAAGTCTGGAATTCCCTTTCTTGTATTCTCAATTTTCTTAGATTTGCACAATTTTCAAACGCCGTGCATCTCTGATCATGTCGGCCATTAAAAATTAATTGAATTTTTTTTTTTTTTTTGTCTAACTAATGTAATGGGCAAACCTAACTTTTATCCATCAATATATATATATATATATATATATATATATATATATATATATATATATATATATATATATATATATATATATATATATATATATATATATATATATATATATATATATATATATATATAGGCTTAGGTTAAGAAGTTGTCTGACCTTGTATATCGATATTTTGAAATTTCCATCTATCGGTTAGTTTTATCACATAGCAAACTTCGGTCGTTCAGGCTTTAAATAAATAGTAATAGTAATAATAACAATAAATAATATAATAGACATAAATGAAATGAGAGCTAAATAATGTCAAAAAATTTGTATTAATATATCAATATTTCCATATATCGAAGGTTAGACAACCTTATATATATATATATATATATATATATATATATATATATATATATATATATATATATATATATATATATATATATATATATATATATATATATATATATATATATATATATATATATATATATATATATAGTCAGACTGTACATTAGCATCCATCCATAACTCAAAAACTACTAACCTTACATTAAAAAGGATTATAGTTTTGAAATCCTTGGGTAATTTGCAGTAAGAAAACTATAAAAAAAAATATTAAAAAAAGTTAAAAAAATATATATATATTTATAAAAATGAACGACAACTTGCAAAATGAAAATGTTGCAACTGAAAAATTTGATGGCAGTGCTTGCTTTGAAATGATTCTTTGAGGTTGTCGTTAAATGTACCACTTAAATATTTAAAAAAGAACATTTGTTTACGGGGGCTCTGCCCCCCGTACCCCCCGACCCGTGAGTGATGATGATATTGTCGACTTTTCCTGTAGACGATTTAGGGTATTTCCTGTTTTCCAATTTCTAAAAAAAAATTTAAAAAATGACATTGCCAGACGAAAGATTCTTGCGCGGCTTGTAAAAAAGTAAAATTTACTTATGTAAAAAAAATTATTATAAGAATTTATTTTTTATTTCCAAATTTTTCTTACCTAAACTTCGACAAGGATTTCAAAAATATAATCCTTTTTAACGTAGGATAAGTAGTTTTTGAGTTATGGATGGATGCTAATATACAGTCTGGCCATATATATATATATATATATATATATATATATATATATATATATATATATATATATATATATATATATATATATATATATATATATATATATATATATATATATATATATAGAGATAGAGATTGTTGTTTGGCCTATAAAAGAAGACAGTCGAATCTATTGCATTTGGAGATGACATACAAGCTTCGAAATATAAATATGTACTTTTGTTCGTCTGCGCGTACCCATTGTT
>SEYY01000763.1:27500-32500 GCA_009176605.1 Armadillidium nasatum
AAGGTGTTGATATATGCAAATGATGCAAGGTTAACTGGAGTTGGGTGCATACATTTAAAAATGAACCTTTTGCTGTTTTGTTGTTAAGTGGGATTTGGGAATTACTGGCGTGGTTTTCATTTAGGGTGTGAGAATGATGAATGTGTGTGTGTGTTTGTGCGTTTTTTTTTTATTTGGAGGTTTGAAAATCGAGATTTTTGAGTTTTTGATTTACGAGTAAAATATGTATAAATGTTTTTTGTTGTTGTTTTTTATACATAGAAAGTTTGATAATCAGAAGGGAAGAAGTTAATGGGTTAGTTGTGGTATTAAGGTATTTATTGAAGGTCATATTCGGGTATGAACTCTCACCATATTCAAATTTGAACCCCGCCAATATTTAATCCTAAAACTCCACCACAGAAAAGCCTAAACCACCACTTTGAATCCTCATAAGGGCCGAACTTGTAACCCACCGCATTCAAGTCTTAACCATCATCACACACAGGCACCAATCCCTTACAATGAAGTTGTTATGTGTGCTGGTCTATTGTGAAGAGCAACTACGGTACTTCATACCTATATTACATGGGTTAGATAAACTTTAAAGGAGAGGAATATGTAGCTCCATCCGAAAGTAAAGATATTACCCATCATTGGGCAAATGAGTTTTAGAGAATATACCATTGTACTCTGATGCCCAATGGCTCACCCCATTTGCTTTATCTTCACGTCCTTCCTACATAAAAGTACCTTCAGGCGACCAGTAGGCGCCTCCTATTTTCACATACCATAACACTATTATACATTACTAATAATGATATAAATATACCCTAGGAGAAGCTAAGAGGGCACGGATTACGATAAAAGCCCCTTCTTTAATGAAATCGAATATTCCTTATTCTTTCTCTCCATCTTATTCTTTCTCTCCATGTTAAAGGTTCGTTTAACTCTGCTGGTTCTCGTGGGATCTCTTTCCATTGCCTAAATTTGGTAGCTAGTAATGTTTAAAACAAATGTAGGTAAACTTTTTTGCCGGAGAATGTTATTGTCATTACTGAAATGAATAACACCTCTTCAGTAAGTTAATGGTAAGTTACTTAATGCTATAAAAAAAATATTAGAGCATTGGTAAACATTTTACCTAACTTTCTATTCGAATTTGGATATAGAATTTAGTCTGTAACAATATCGTATAGTTTATAGATTGCACGAAGTTTCATTTGACTCTAGGGTTAAAAATCGTATATGTTTTCTTCTGGGCATTTCTTGAGTCATACGGTTGACCTTTGCCCAGAGATTGCTGGTTCTACTCCCACAAGAAGAGGTGGTTTGGTTCCACAGTTTCTTAATCTATTGTTGAGATTCTTTAACTGTGCCCTTCACTTACCTCAAGTGCAAATTTTTGATGCGAAATATTCGTTTGTCCTTTCAAAACGAGAACGGACTTGGGCAAGTGAATTTTTTATTTTGAAACTCAGTTTAAATTTGGACCCTTTCAAAGACTACAATGTAGTCTTCACATTGACTCAGCTATTCCTCGTCTTCTGCCGTGTTACAGACTCTTCTTTGGAAGTTTTTTTGGGGGGGTTTTGTTGAAGGGCGCTAAACACTGTCAGTGATACACAGCCTGTATCTCCCCAACAATGCCAAAAACGCCACCCCTCGAGCTTCGAGGACTGATACACAGCCTGTATCTCCCCAACAACGTCAAAAACGCCAACCCTCTAGCCTTAAGGATTGATACAGAGCTTGGGTCTCCCCAACAACGCCACCCCTCGAGCCTCAAGGATTGATACACAGCCTGGATCTCCCCAACAACGCCACCCCTCGAGCCTCAAGGATTAATACACAGCTTGGATCTCCCCAACAACGCCACCCCTCGAGCCCTCAAGGATTAATACACAGCTTGGATCTCCCCAATAACACCAAAACGCCACCCCTTCATATACTATAGTGAAATAAAAAATCCCAATGAAGTAAACTTTAACTATTAATATTGTTAGGAATGATTATCGTGCTGTTGGCAACCGAAAACTCTTAGCTTTTAGCATATATATATATATATATAATATATATATATATATATATATATATATATATATATATATATATATATATATATATATATATATATATATATATTATATTATATTATATATTATTTAATAATATTATATATTATAATTTAAATAAATGTATTTTGGCTTTTGGCATTTATTTATTTATTATATTATATATATATATATATATATATATATATATATATATATATATATATATATATATATATATATATATATATATATATATATATATATATAATATATAATAAAATATTATAAATATTATTATTATTATTATTATTATTATTATTATTATTATTATTATTTTCCTTCATAACTTAAAATTTGGACAAATATTATTTATATTTTAAAGAGTAAAATATTTTGTATTAGAAATAACCTTGAAACGTCTTAATTCCTGTGATTTAAAGACAATCAAGAGTAGGGTCTTGGCCAGGGGTTCCCAACCCCCCTCCCTCCCATGCGAGTCATAAGTTTACGTATATAGGCCCCCATAAACACGTATCTAATATTCCTGTATTAAATATTTATTTGTAGGTTTAGTAAAAGGTAGTAATTAATTCAATCCAAGATTCTGTGGTCCCCCCGAAAGATTTTTACGAAACTTATTTCTGCATTGTCTACTTCAGAAAGAGGTGACACAAAACGTATTTCTGCATTGTCAACTTCAGAAAGAGATGATACACAACGTATTTCTGCATTGTCTACCTCAGAAAGAAGTTACACATTTCTGCATTGTCTACTTCAGAGGGAGGTGACACAACTTATTTCTGCATTGTCTACTTCATAAAGAGGTGACACAAAACGTATTTCTGCATTGCCTACTTCATAAAGAAGTGAAACAATACTTATTTCTGCATTGTCTACTTCAGAAAGAGATGACACAGAACTTATTTCTGCATTGTCTACTTTCGAAATGTGACACAAAACATTTCTACGTTGTCTACTTCAGAAAGAGATGACACAAAACTTATTTCTGCATTGTCTACTTCAGAAAGAAGTGACAAAAATTATTTTTCCATTGTCTAATTCAGAAAGGTGACACAACTTATTTCTGCATTGTCTACTTCAGAAAGAGATGATAACACAACTTATTTCTGCATTGTCTACTTCAGAAAGAGGTGACACAAAACTTATTTCTTCAATGTCTACTCCAGAAAGAGATGACACAGAACTTATTTCTTCATTGTCTACATCATCATGCAGTGCTTTTTTCCACATGTCGTTGAATCCAAATGAAATATATTCGTGTGCTTTCAAGGAAAAGGTGTTAATTAAGCCCGAATAAGTTTTTTTTGGAGATAAATCATTTTTTTGTTGTTGTATTTTTGAACTTGATACCATTGTAAGCCCACACGTGTCTTTACATTAGAGAATTAGTTGTCATTAGTACAAAACCTTGCAACTTCGAGGCTTTAAATGTATGTAAGAGAAGTACTTAATATTGCTGTAAATACAGTACTGTAATATATCTGTTTCATTTGGGTTAAAAATTCTTTGCATTTTAAAAAGCGTTAAATCCATTCCTTTTGGAAACCATCTGTACACAGACAGATATTAAAGGTAAGGTGACCATATTTTTTCTGACCCAAAAATCGGGACGCTTTCTGAACATTGCCCCCCCCCCCCCGATTACCCTGCTCGTAAGGGTTTTAAAGGGATGTATAAAGAAGGGTGATTTTTAAATATAAAGAAGTGTGATTGTTGTTTTCAAAAACAAGTCATATGGTTTATTAGTTAAGGAGTTAAGGACATTCTAAATATATATAAATATATATATATATATATTATATATATATATATATAATATATATATATATATATATATATATATATATATATATTATTATATAAAATTTATTTATATATATTAGTTTAGTTATCATTTAAAACTGTAACCAAAGTAAGTATTACCTAAGGTGTAACAGTAACATTTTAATTCTGATAAAGGTAGTTGTAAAAAAAAAGTATTTATACATATTTATATTTTAAAATAAATAAATAAAAATTCTCACGTTAGATTCTATTTTTACATTGTGTATTTATATACACGGTATTTGTGTACTTTTAACGAGTTCCATTTTAATTGTTATGTAAATGAAGATGAAGCTTTGTTGCTGTTGTTGTTGTTGTGTTGTTGTTGCTGCTGCTGCTCCTTACAATAAGATAGTTATATTTTTTTTTATTTATCCATATCTTTCGAAAAAAGGAAAGTGGGGAGAGGTTTGGGTTAAAATTTCCGCTACCCTACAATTATTATTCGTTTAGTACTTTTAAATTATTATTATTATTATTTACATAGGTGCATATGAAATATTGACACCACTCTCGGGGCCAAAGGGAACAACTGAAAATCGAAGGACACCCCCCCCCCCTTCAGTAGTTTACCCTGAAGGCGCCATGTGAATAACCGAAATTAACATAAATGCTTTTACAAGGGGTTCTGCCAAAGGTCGTGGAATGGGTGTCGTTCAACTTAATAATACCCCCCCCACAACCTCGGTTGAAGATTGTGTGTGTGTATCATTGAAGACTAATCAATCATTTATCTTATGTCTAAACCTCTTAAGTAAGTGGCATCAATACCCAAATAAATGCCCCATTTTTAAGGGCATTTTAAGACCTTTGTATAGATGGTAGTTGTACCTCGGTTAACTTGAAATGGGTTGAACGAACTCAATGTCATTATTATTATTATTATTATTATTATTATTATTATTATTATTATTATTATTATTATTAAATTGTTGGTTTTGACAGACCCTTCCAAGAAGGGTTCATTTCGTGTTCGACTGTAATAATTTAATTAATCATATCAGAAAATAAAAAGATTAAATTTTTTTTTTCTTTTATTAATGTAGCGTAGCGTGAGGAAAATTTTATTTATTTTTTAATTTTATTTTTATTTTTAATTTTTTTTTTGGGGGGGTGAGG
>SEYY01000763.1:40000-42931 GCA_009176605.1 Armadillidium nasatum
CCGTTATCAGCAAAGCGTAGGTGCCATAATATATTAAACATGGTAGCCAGAACTTAAATATGTATTTTTTGTGGACTTTAAACCTAATAATAATAATCAGCAATAGCAATAGTAAACTAATAATATTAAACAATAATATATATATATATATTATTATTATTAATTTTTATTATTATTATTATTATAAAATGATAACGTTCTTTCTTCAGATTTGATTTAATATTATGCTAGAAAAGAATATATATATATTATATAATATATATAATATATATAATATATATATATATATATATATATATATTATATATATATATATATTTATTAATTAATAAATAGAAATATAATTTCAAAAATTTAAATAATTCAATTTTTAAACAATTAATTAATTATTTAAATTATTCATTCTGTTTTATCAAATTTTTTATTCGATTGTTAATCGATTAAATACGTTTGAATTCATGTGTTGTTCAACATACGTTAGTCAGGTGCGATTTTGGTCAGAGAGAGAGAGAGAGAGAGAGAGAGAGAGAGAGAGAGAGAGAGAGAGAGAGTGTGTTCTTGAAAGAATCCTTTTCCAGGTGAATTATTAAATTTTTTTTTTTTAAATAAATCATTAAAAATTGGCTTCATCCTACTCAAAATTCACAGTTTTTTTTGCGCCCAATATACGAAATTTAATAAATAAAAAAAAAAAATCACATTCTTTAAAAATATTTTATTTAAAAATTTCAAATTTACTGTAGAAAAATAAAACTCATATCTTAATCCGTTTTCTATTCGTCCAATTTTTACTTAATTAAATACTAAGTTTTCTAAAAATTCTCTCTCTTACTTTTGGCGCGAAAATGACGTCACGAACGTGGATTTCTTAGAAATCTTGCAAATATTTTTCGATATGACTAAATTCCCCCATAAATATTTGGATGTAAACAAACACATTTTCATTGCCATCATTTGTATCGATGTTTATGTGTTATTTTATGTCAATTTTTTATATTTATTTTAATAAACGTGTTAAAATATGTTGTGATTTTCAAGATTATTTATAAATTTTTGTTTTATACGAAACAAAAAGGAATTCTAGTAGGCTACCTAAGCAATCAGTAAAATAAAACCTATTAGGAAATTTTTTTTTTTCAGTAACGTTATTTCTCCTTAATTTGTTAACAATAAACTTTATTTTTATTTTGTTTTCGCTGCTTATAATTAACTTACAACAGAGAATATTCATGATCTTGCATCAGTTGAATATTTTGAGAGCCCAGCCGCCATATTGGATTGGAATCAGCTGACTCTGAAAACGTATATTACGAAATTTTGGAAAACTGTTCTATTGTGCAAGTCGTAAGACGCACTAAAAGAAAAAAGGTCTGAAAAAAAGGCCTTACGAAAACGGGACGCCACTAAATTTTTAGTAAGTTTGTGGACTAATAGAAAACGAATTCTTCAAGGGAAGCGTTTTCGCTAAAAACGGTTATCAGCGTACAGTCGTGATGTGTTAAAAAAAAGTCATACCTGGGAACTATCTTAAGTTTAGAAGTACCAATTTCTGGCGAACAATTTTGAAATATATATATAAAAATTCGGACCTTAATGTCTAAAAGCAATCTCAATGCAAGGTGTGAAAACGCTTTTGAAAAAGAAATTTTATATTTGCAAAGTGATTTATATTTTGTATCTTAAAATTAATACAAATTGAGAAAGTGAAGACAAATGTAATTGTGTAACTTAAAGGAATATAAGACTCTTCAAACTTTTAGGTCCTAAGAAATTAAGAAATACGAAGTAAATAAAGAGAGATTTCCTGATCTTGCACTTAAATCATTTTGAAGATTATCTTCAGAATTCCTAAGAAATCTACGGTCTTGACGTCATTTTCGCGGGAAAAATGGGGAGTTTTCGCGCCAAAAGTGACGAATAGAACACTGTAGAATTCCTATGTAATCTACGGTCTTGACGTCATTTTCGCGGGAAAAATGTTGAGTTTTCGCGCCAAAAGTGACGAATAGAACATTGTAGAATTCCTATGTAATCTACGGTCTAGACGTCATTTTCGCGTCAAAAGTGACGACTAGGACGCTGTAGAATTCCTAAGAAATCATGAAGTCATTTTTCGCGGGAAAAATGGGGAGTTTTCGCGCCAAAAGTGACGAATTGAATTGTTTTTCTCCCAAACCTTAAGAAAAGTACGGTAGGTATTTAAGTAAAACTTGGACGAATAGTGTTATATATATATATATATATATATATATATATATATAATATATATATATTATATATATATATATATATATTATATATATATATATATATATATATATATATATATATTATTATATATATTTTTTTATTTTTTATTTTTTTTTTTTTTTTTTTTTTTTTTAAAAAAATTTTTTTTTTTTTATTTTTTTTTTATTATATTTTTAAAATATATATTATATTTATATATTATATATATATATAATATATATATAATATATATATATATATAATATATATATAATATATATATATATATAGGATGGAGCGATACCAAAATTTTTACCGATACCCTTATTTACCGGTACCGATACTTTATCCGATACCGATACTACCATCCTTATATTATATATTACCGATACTTATATATATATATATATATATATATATATATATATATATTATATATATATATATATATATATATATATATATATATATATATAATATATATATATATATTCTCTCCCTCCAACGGATTTCTTATTTTACACCCCCCTTTCTCACACCCCAACCTCACCCTCACACCCCAACTTTACCCCCTCACACCCCACACCCACATACCCCAAACCCCGCTCACCCCAATCCCATCCCCACCCTAGAGGTTCTTTTATATATATAAAATAATATTTATTAGCTCTATATATATATTATTATAATATATATATATAT
>SEYY01000763.1:43031-70531 GCA_009176605.1 Armadillidium nasatum
CTTTTGCTAATCTGTCTCTCAGATCTTCCTACGGTCTCTTCATAACATCCACCTCATTTGTCAATCTGTCTCAGATCTTCTTACGGTTTCCTCAAAACATCACCTCTTTTGCATATGCCTCTCATCTGCCTACAGTCTCCTGAAAACATGTCGCTAACATCACCTTTTGCCAATCTGTCTCTCAGATCTCCCTGTGGCTTCCTCAAAACATGTATCTAACATTACCTTCTCTTTTGTCAATCTGTCTCTCAGATCTCCCTACGTGGCTTCCCAAAACATGTCGCGAACATAATCTCTTTTGTCAATCTGTCTCTCAGATCTCCCTACGGTCTCCCCAAAACATGTCGCGAACATAATCTCTTTTGTCAATCTGTCTCGCAGATCTTCCTACGGTCTCCCCAAAACATGTCGCTAACATCACCTTTTGCCAATCTGTCTCTCAGATCTCCCTACAGTCTACTCAAAACATGTCGCTAACATCGCCTTCTCTTTTGTCAAACATTCTCTCAGATCTCCCTACGGTCTCCCCAAAACATGTCGCGAAGATAATCTCTTTTGTCAATGTCTCTCAGATCTCCCTGTGGCTTCCTCAAAACATGTATCTAACATTAGCTTCTCTTTTGTCAATGTGTGTCTCAATTCTCTACTGTTGTGATCGGTTCCCCAAAGTCTCATTTCTTTTGGCCGTCTTACTCCTAATATTCTTCTCGAACTCTTATTAAAAGGTGTACACTTTGTTTAATATTTTTCCGTTTTCTTCCAAGAACTTTATATAATACTCACTAAATATGTGATATCCTCCACTCACTCTCACACGCGCATACTCTCACACTCTCTCACACTCTTGGCTCTGTCATAACCAAAAAATGGATTTGTGCAGTAAACATCCTTGTGTTACGCATTCTTTTACTACAAAAGCCTCGGTGATGAGCATATTCACAATCCCCATTCGGGAAGGTTTCCGTTTCCCAGGTAATGTGAGAAAGCTCCCACGGTCTCAAAATGGCTCTCCCAATTCTTGTATCTGGTACACACATACCTGGTGTTTTTCCCCCCCCATCTTCAGCTTCACTACTTTTATTTTACCTCTTCTGCATCTCCTCTCCTGTATTTTTTATCCAGTCAGTGGTTTTTGTCATATCGTGTTTTCTTCCCTCTCTCTCTCTCTCTCTCTCTCTCTCTCTCTCTCTCTCTCTCTCTCTCTCTCTCTCTCTCTCTCTCTCTCTCTCTCTCTCTCTCTCTCTCTCTCTCTCTCTCTCTCTCTCTCTCTCTCTCTCTCTCTCTCTCTCTCTCTCTCTCTCTCTCTCTCTCCGAACAAACTGAATATCTCATTTTTACTTCTCGTGTAACCACAACTATTAATTATTCATTTGCTTTATTTATTATTATTATTATACTATTATTATTATTATTTACGAAAGGATTTATGTAGTAGGACACTTGTTGAATGTTAGACTAGTTGTTTTAAGGTTGTGCAACGAGGCAAGATTTATTTATACATTGTTGTTGTTTTTATTATTATTATTATTATTATTATTATTATTATTATTATTATTATTATTATTATAAAAAATTGTGGTCATAGAACTTTGTTATTGTTTTTTTTATACTTTAAACTTACCTTGAACTTTTATATATATATATATATATATATATATATATATATATATATATATATATATATATATATATATATATATATATATATATATATATATATATATATATATATATATATATTATATATATATATGACGTTATATATTTTTGGCAGGTACAGTACTATTAAAAAAGTAATTGAAGAATATACGTCATTTAGAGATTGAATATAATTGAAATTATTATTATTATTATTATTATTATTATTATTATTATTATTATTATTATTATTATTATTAAAGGAAATTGTATTAAATTTAAGAGTTAGGCCTCGATGGTCAAGTGGATCGTATTAATTAATGGTTTTTAAAAAGGGGTTCGAACCTCCTGAAGTCGGTAGCCAGAGGATTTAAATACCAACCCCGTAGTTTACTAGTTTTCCCGCGTGAAATATTTTTATATATATATTTTTGGCGCGAAATTGTCCAACTCTGATGATTCATTAATTTAAAGGGAAATTCCAATTAATATTTTTGGGTATTTTATTTTTTTGTATAGTAAAGACTCTCTCTCTCTCTCTCTCTCTCTCTCTCTCTCTCTCTCTCTCTCTTCTCTCTCTCTCTCTCTCTCTCTCTCTCTCTCTCTCTCTCTCTCTCTCTCTCTCTCTCTCTCTCTCTCTCTCTCTCTCATCTCTCTCTCTCTCTCTCTCTCTCTCTCTCTCTCTCTCTCTCTCTTTTGTAGGGGTATGGTAGACTATATTTTTAATGACGTCACCGAGTCATTATTATTATTTCATGCATTTTATTAATGCATTTTTTTTATTAGTATTAAAAGCAATCCCCGTACCCAGTAATTAACCCTGAATATACCACGTGACATTCTGTGCCAAGTTCGGTTTCCCCTTTTTTTCAACGAAGGGGGAAAAACCTTTGTTATAATAATACTTCGGCTCTCTCTCGGTTTAATGACGTAATTCACCAATAAAACATCTACTCACCACTAAGAAGTAAACACGTTCTTATATATATATATATATATATATATATATATATATATATATATATATATATATATATATATATATATATATATATATATATATATATATATATATACTAATTAATTATGGTCTTTTATATCTGGGATGGTTCTCTACTTATATATAGTCTTCTCGAAAAGGTGGAGTCTAGGGCTTTTCGGTCTTTTTTCCCCTTATAAACTCTTTTTGCTCTAACTCTCTCTCCAATCTTTTTCTGCTCGTCGAATTGTT
Source organism: Armadillidium nasatum (assembly GCA_009176605.1). NCBI lineage: Eukaryota > Metazoa > Arthropoda > Malacostraca > Isopoda > Armadillidiidae > Armadillidium > Armadillidium nasatum. Next base: position 45,901 of record SEYY01000763.1, read on the forward strand.
GTGTTACTCTCTCTATACTATCGCTCTTCTGAACTCACGTCGCATACTTCCTCCATTGAGAAGGGCTCGTGTAACGCGACTTTCTACACAGTCTTATTCATTCTCTGTCCAACTCTGACCCCAGACTTAATAGCTACGCTCAATCTTGCATGTACTCGACTGGTAAGGTGTGGAACACACTCCCTTTATCTGTTTTTCCAATTTCTTTTTAACTTGCACACTTCTAAACGCCGTGTATCATCGGGACATGTCGGTCATTAAGGGCCAGATTTCCTGTATTTCCCCAAATCTGGTGGAAATCGGTAGGCCTCTGACTTTTGCCCATTTCCCCCAAGTTATTTTGTAGCATTCCTAATTATTTATCTAATTAAAGACTTGAGGAGGGTTGAGGGTAGAGATTTCGAAAGAGTCGTCAGTTGGCTTGACAAAGTGAAAGTAGTTAGTTAGATGTTTTGGCACTAGAAATGAAGAGATTGCTTGATAAAGGAAGATCGCGGGGTTAAAGATTTAGGCATCTAATTATGGAAGATTGATGTGTGTACAAGGGAATAATATGAAGAGGGGCTGACACCACCTGATGTGAATTTAATTAAAGAAAAAAAAAAGTGCGAGGTCTTCATCATTTATTATTATTATTATTATTATTATTATTATTATTATTATTATTATTATTTGTGTGGATTTGTAACTATTATCCAGTATCTGATTGCAAGATTTTGATATGAAAATTATTAGAATATTTATTTACCTGCCTCTTATATATATATATATATATATATATATATATATATATATATATATATATATATATATATATATATATATATATATATATATATATATATATATATATATATAACATTTCAGAAGTGAGCAGCCCCCCATTGGGATCCCCCCACTTGGGGTTGGGGGAGGGATCCGATCCTCTAGCCATTGCTTCCATCAACCCCGCCGCTGCACTTGCGGACTCTACACTTCTTCAGGTAGGTGTTGGAAATGGGCAGAAGAAGGTGCTGAAGACCTTCAGGAGAAATAGGATATAAATATTTGTATTACTTAACAACCTCTTCTTCAGTTTCCTCCTTCTGTGTATATATATTAAATCTCCTTTATTTTTTTTCTGAAGTTTTAAGTATTAATGCTGGATTGATTCTCTGAGTGGATTTTAATGTGGTGTTAGTTAAACTCCTGAGTTCTGATAGGGTGGTCACGTGATTTTATGGTAAAAATTAGGAGGGTGTAGTGTAGGCCTTTAAATCATTTTGCTTTTTAGTTTCTCTGGGAGTGATATATATATATATATATATATATATATATATATATATATATATATATATATATATATATATATATATATATATATATATATTAATATTTATTAAAAAAAAAATTTAAAAAAAATAATTAATAATAATAATAAATAATAATAATAATAATAATAATAATAATAATAATAATAATAATAATAATAATAAATAAATAAAAATAAATAAAAATAATATAAAATTAAGGATAGGATATTTGATATAGCGTCTCTACCACTCCTGATGCAAATTATATTGCGTAATAATAGAAACTTGAGAAGGAGAGAGAGAGAGAGAGAGAGAGAGAGAGAGAGAGAGAGAGAGAGAGAGAGAGAGAGAGAGAGAGAGAGTTGCGTAATAATAGAAACTTGAGAAGGAGAGAGAGAGAGGGGAGCGACAGGGAGAGAGAGACAAGAAAACTTTTTTATATTTTCAGATATATATATTTATTTTTACTTTATATATTTTATTTATTTTTATATTTTATTTTTTTCAGCTGAAACAACAACAAGAACTACAACAGCAATACTTGTTGCAACAGTACAGGCAGAAGCAGCAAGAGCTGAATGAAGTCCACGAAAAGCAAATGCAACTTCACATAAAGGTCTCCACCCCACCCACCCACCCAACCAACACGATCCTATATATATATATATATATATATATATATATATATATATATATATATATATATATATATATATATATATATATATATATATATATATATATATATATATATATATATATATATAATATATATATATATATATATATATATATATAAATAATAATAAAATATATAATAATAATATATATATATATATATATATATATATATATATATATATATAATATATATATATATATATATATATATATATATATTATATATATATATATATATATATTATATATATATATATATATATATATATATATATATATATATATATATATATATATATATATATATTATATATATATATATATATATAATTATATATATATAAGGGTTATCAAACTGAGTTCATATTTCATAGAGAGAAAATGTATTTTTTTTTTCTTTTTAGAATAATAATTATAATAATTAATTATTATAATTATGATTAATTAATTAATAATTATAATAATAATAATAATAATGTATAGATTATTGCTACAAATGAACTTTAATGTGTTTAAATGAAGCTGCTCTCATATGCTTGCCCCAAAAAGATGGGGGGAGGGGGAGAGAGTAGGTTAGGTTATGGGGGTGTGTCCTAAATTAGGGGTCAGAAAGGATGGGGGGTAGGGGTAATTACAAGATCATTAACACTGTTATTATTATTATTTCCTTTTTATTTAGAATAGGATAATAAAGAAAGGGTAAGGGATTGTTATTATTATTAATTATATATTATTATATTTAATATATATATATATATATATATATATATATATATATATATATATATATATATATATATATATATATATATATATATATATATATATATATATATATATATATATTAGGGATGGAGTGATAGTATCGGTATAGTATCGGCAATTACAGTATCGATATCGGTAAATTTTTTGGACAAGAGTAAAGTATCGGGTATCGGTATCGTATAGTATCGGCATATTTTTAGGTATCGGTATCGGTGAATTTGTAAGTATCGGTATCGGTAAAATTTTTGTATCGCTCCATCCCTAATATATATATATATATATATATATATATATATATATATATATATATATATATATATATATATATATATATATATATATATATATATATATATATATATATATATATATATATATATAATGTGAACTCTAACTCTTGCCTCTTTGAACAACAGCAAGACCTTCTTCATCATCATTTCATCAACAACAGCAGAGGCAGCATGAGAACAGCAGCTTCAACAGCCACATTAAGGTGATTTGTTGTAAATGTAACGCACGGATTATTATTATTATTATTATTATTATTATTTTATTATTTTATTATTATTATTATTAATATTATAATTTTGTTTTTATATTTATGCAATGTTGGTGTTGTAACTTAATTTATTGTGCTTTTTGTCTTTTTTATTATTATTATTATTATTGACCTAAATTTTAGTGGTGGTAACATCGTTTATGGGGCCCAACCCCCTTACCCCCCCCTAGACTCACACACACACGTAAGCTTAAATTTAGGTTTCCCTCCTTTTTTGTAATGGAAGTGCAAATTGAGCAGTTCCTCCAATTGTGAAAGAGAGAGAGAGGAGAGAGAGGGAGGGAGAGAGAGAGAGTAAAAAAATTGTAAATATATTGATTGGAACAAGACTGGGTTTTTTTTTTCTTTTTGTTTCTTTCCCAAAGCATTTTTTTCTCTTCGTTTTCATTCGTAGCAAATAAATACACGTGCCGAATTGGGGTGGTCATTTACCCCTCTCGAACCCGATTATAAAAAATAAAAGAAATAATAATAATAATAATGGGATTAATAATAATAATGATGGGATTAGAACATCTTTTGAAAAACAAATTTGTGTTGTTATACTTATTCCTTGGCGTTTAAACGCTCTATTTAAAGTGACGTAAACAGTAGGAAATGAATATTCTTGGAGTACTGTAGTATTTTATGACGTAGTTCGTTGAGTATCTCTCTCTCTCTCTCTCTCCTTATCTCTCTCTCTCTCTCTCTCCTCTTTATCCTTTTTTTCTTTCTCTTTTTTTCTCTTTCTCTCTCTCTTTCTCATTTTTTGTATTTCTCTCCCTTTTTCTATTTTCTTTTTCTCTTTTTTTTCTGTCTGATTTTTTTTTCTCTCTTTTTCTATTTTTTTCTATATTCTCTCTCTCTCCTTTTTTCTATTTTCTTTTTCTCCTTTTTTTTCTTTCTAGTTTTTTCTATTTTTCTCTCTCTCCTCTTTCTCCTTTCTATTTATCTCTCCTTTCTCTCTCTCTCTCTCTCTCTCTCTCTCTCTCTCTCTCTCTCTCTCTCTCTCTCTCTCTCTCTCTCTCTCTCTCTCTCTCTCTCTCTCTCTCTCTCTCTCTCTCTCTCTCTCTCTCTCTCTCTCTCTCTCTCTCTCTCTCTCAGTAGCACGTGAGAAAACTCCTCTTGCAAAGGTCTCTCTTATTGGTGGATTGATGGCAAAGCGTTGCTTGGATTGGTGGATGAAAAGAAATGGTCTTTATCATCATTTTCTCACAAAATTTTCATTAATATATATTATATATATATATATATATATATATATATATATATATATATATATATATATATATATATATATATATATATATATATATATATATATATATATATATATATATATATATATATGAGAAAGCGATGAATGTGATGAATGTCATCGTCGTAAATGTTGAGTAGAGGTTTGATTATTGATTCACGTACGTGGAACGAGTTCTGCTCGTAGTAGGGCATTTTTAGTGTGCTTCTGAGGGCGGTAAATATCATCTGGTGGGAGGCGCTGTAGAGTTGTAATCCAACGTATACTTAAGAATGGTATTCATTCATTTAGTAGAAGAGTAGTCGTATGGATGTATACATAATGAGTAAATATTCATTGCTTTAAGGGGAATTGTTATTCTGATACTTGGTTAATATTAAGTGACTGGTTTGTGGAGGGATAAAATTATTCGTTTAGCTTTTTTTTTTTTTTTTAACTGGTAGTATTTGAATATGAAGGTTATGGACTCAAATTCTCTCCCTCTCTTTTCTCTCCCTCTCATTTCTCTCTCTCTCATTTCTCTCTCTCTCTTTTCTCTCTCTCTCTCTCTCTCTCTCTCTCTCTCTCTCTCTCTCTCTCTCTCTCTCTCTCTCTCTCTCTCTCTCTCTCTCTCTCTCTCTCTCTCTCTCTCTCTCTCTCTCTCTCTCTCTCTCTCTCTCTCTCTCTCTCTCTCTCTCTCTCTCTCTCTCTCTCTCTTCTCTCTCTCTCTCTCTCTCTCTCTCTCTCTCTCTCTCTCTCTCGGATTGCCTTTTCAACTTATTTTCTCAGGTAATGGTTCAAAATTGCCCTATATTACTTACTATTTCTTCTTTTTTATGTTGAATGCATAGAGCCTTTTGATGCATTTGAGAATAGAGTCAAGAAAACTTGTGTCTATGAAGGGCTTGAATTAGTAAAAGGTCCATCACTATTTTTCCATTCAGAAGTGTTGTTGAATTTTCTAAAATGGCTTTCTCAGCTTGTTTTCAAAAGCACGAGTTGAGGAGGGGTAGGGGGGGGGGAGAAGATTTGAAGCTATAATCCTTTGCGAAAATTATATACCACCAACTTGTGAGAAAGTGTGGAGGGTGGGAGTGCAGTAATTCATTCCACTAATCGATTGTACTTTGGTCTATTGACGTTAGTGGAACTTGGAATTGATATTTTGATGCCTTGCACGAGGTTTGGAGAAGGACGGGGAGGGAGGTGTGTACCAGGTCGAGGTTTGGAGAAGGACGGGGAGGGAGGTGTGTACCAGGTCGGGGTTTGGAGAAGGACGGGGAGAGAGGTGTCTACCAGATCGAGATTTGGAGAAAGACGGGGAGGAAGGTGTCTACCAGGTCAAGGTTTGGAGAAGGACGGGAGAGGGAGATGTGTACCAGGTCAAGGTTTGGAGAAGGTTTGGAGAAGGACGGGGAGGGAGGTGTGTACCAGGTAGGTCAAGGTTTGGAGAAGGACGGGAGAGGGAGATGTGTACCAGGTCGAGGTTTGGAGAAGGACGGTGAGGGAGGTGTGCACCAGGTCGAGGTTTGGAGAAGGACGGGGAGGAAGTTGTCTACCAGGTTGAGGTTTGGAGATGGACGGGAGAGGGAGATGTGTACCAGGTCAAGGTTTGGAGAAGGACGGTGAGGGAGGTGTGTACCAGGTCGAGGTTTGGAGAAGGACGAGGAGGGAGGTGTGCACCAGGTCGAGGTTTGGAGAAGGACGGTGAGGGAGGTGTGCACCAGGTCGAGGTGTGTGCAGTAGGTCGAAGGACGGTGAGGGAGGTGTCGAGGTACCTCGGAGGTTTGGAGAAGGAGAGGGAGGTGTGTACCAGGTCGAGGTTTGGAGAAGGGAGGGAGGTGTGTACCAGGTCGAGGTTTGGAGAAGGACGGGGAGGGAGGTGTGTACCAGGTCGAGGTTTGGAGAAGGACGGGGAGGAAGTTGTCTACCAGGTTGAGGTTTGGAGATGGACGGGAGAGGGAGATGTGTACCAGGTCGAGGCTTGGAGAAGGACGAGGAGGGAGGTGTGTACCAGGTCGAGGTTTGGAGAAGGACGGTGAGGGAGGTGTGCACCAGGTCGAGGTTTGGAGAAGGACAGGGAGGAAGGTTTCTTACCAGGTCTAGGTTTAGAGAAGGACGGGGAGGAAGTTGTCTACCAGGTCGAGGTTTGGAGATGGACGGGGAGGGAGGTGTGTACCAGGTCGAGGTTTGGAGAAAGACGGTGAGGGAGGTGTGTACCAGGTCGAGGTTTGGAGAAGGACGAGGAGGGAGGTGTGCACCAGGTCGAGGTTTGGAGAAGGACAGGGAGGGAGGTTTCTTACCAGGTCTAGGTTTGGAGAAGGACGGGGAGGAAGTTGTCTACCAGGTCGAGGTTTGGAGATGGACGGGGAGGGAGGTGTGTACCAGGTCGAGGTTTGGAGAAAGACGGTGAGGGAGGTGTGTACCAGGTCGAGGTTTGGAGAAGGACGAGGAGGGAGGTGTGTACCAGGTCGAGGTTTGGAGAAGGACGGTGAGGGAGGTGTGTACCAGGTCGAGGTTTGGAGAAGGACGGTGAGGGAGGTGTGTACCAGGTCGAGGTTTGGAGAAGGACGAGGAGGGAGGTGTGTACCTGGTCGAGGTTTGGAGAAGGACGGGAAGAGAGGGTGTCTGTCTACCAGGTACATCAATCAGTTGACAAAGCAAATAATAATGAAATTTAAAATCAATACGTCATGGACAATTAATGGATATTATTATTATTATTATTATTATTATTATTATTATTATTATTATTATTTTATTAAAAAAATATTATTAAAATTAATTAAAAAAAAAAAATTAATATATATATATATATATATATATATATATATATATATATATATATATATATATATATATAATATATATATATATATATATATATATATATATATTATATATATATATATATATATATATATATATATACAAGTTCAAAATACTTAATCTGAGTTTTCTGTTTTACCCCCTCCCCCCTCCCCCATCAAGTGAGGGCTCTAAAAGACAAAAATTGAGGGAGGGATTTACTTCGGTTAGTCAGACTCTAAACTAATTTTAAAACTACTACATTTTTTTAAAGAAAGTTATTCAAAATAGGAAGTTTTTTTTTTTTTTTTTTTTTTAAATATAAGTTGTAATTATTGAAGTAGAAGGGACTCTTTCTCTTAATGTCGTATTTAAAAAATCTTTAAATAACTTTTCTATGTAAATTTTATTTGTTTGTGTGATTAATGGAATCTGTGCTTGTCTGTGATTGAGGACAGGCATTAGTTTGGTGAAGGGAATCCCCTTTCACTTCACGAAAAACACTCACTAACATCGTGACTGGAGAGCATCATGAGCTCTCACTGCGTGTGGACGTGGTTCACTCGCTCTGAACTCGTGGTGGCCTGAAGGGATGACATATCCCCTTGTTGGTGAGGTCCCTTCTCAATAAAAAAAAATCGTGACGATTGCTTGCTGGAGCTTTAGCGCAAGCTTTAAATTTATCATACCATCAATCACTGTAAACATAGAAAATGGGAAATATTTGTGTTAACTCCTTACCACAGTTAACCACAAGATTTTCTTAATAATCTCATAATATATCTAGGCAGTAATACTCCTTAGTAGTTAAGAGAGGAACTGTTCTTGTATTTCTACTTTCCATTATTTTTAATGTAATACATTTATATAAATATAATTTCAATCTCCCCTAGAACGTGATAGAAATATCGTACAATGCTATGATAGAAACTAACAAAATGGACCACACTTTTATCATTGAGATAATTTTAACACTTGTGCGCGTATTTATATAATTTATCGCCATTGATCATTACATTTTTAGATTCAAATTGTTGCTTTTATAATTTGTTGCTCGACTTTTTTTATTGTATCTACTCGCAAACTATTATAATTTACATACTTATTGAGTAGAAATATTGTGGCAAAACTAAGTACTTAACCTAGTTAGTAGTTCATCTTTCACATATGTTATATATATATTTACGAGAGAGATTCAGAATATTATTCTTTATAGGGGCTGATGTAGCACCTAACGGGTTATAATTATTGTGGTATTTCTACTACAGTTTGTGGTTTGATTTGATGTAGCCAAAAAGTAGTATTATTTAAAACGAGTTTTTGTTTGTTTGTTTATTTTTAAAATTTCTTATTTTTTGTTTTCTTCAGTACCTGGAACAGCAAACGCAGAGGGCGGAGGAAGAGCGAGCTGAGAAGCAGCGTTTGGAGGAGGAAAAAATTGAAGCAATTAAAAAGAAAGAGAAGCACGAACACTCAGCTGTCGCCTCCAACGAAGTGAAGCAACGCCTTCAGGTAGGAGATAAACCCGATCTTCTTCTTCTTCTTCTTTCTTCTTCTTCTTCTTCTTCTTCTTCTTCTTCTTCTTCTTCTTCTTCTTCTTCTTCTTCTTCTTCTTCTTCTTCTTCTTCTTCTTCTTCTTCTTCTTTCTTCTTCTTCTTCTTACTTCTTACTTCTTCTTCTTGCTTCTTCTTCTTTCTTCTTCTTCTTCTTACTTCTTCTTTCTTCTTCTTCTTCTTCTTCTTCTTCTTCTTCTTCTTCTTCTTCTTCTTCTTCTTCTTCTTCTTTCTTTTCTTCTTCTTCTTCTTCTTCTTTCTTCTTCTTCTTCTTCTTCTTCTTCTTCTTCTTCTTTCTTCTTTCTTCCTCTTCTTCTTCTTCTTCTTCTTTCTTCTTCTTTTTCTTCTTCTTATTCTTCTTCTTCTTCTTCTTCTTCTTCTTCTTTCTTACTTCTTTTCTTCTTCTTATTCTTCTTACTTCTTCTTACTTCTTCTTCTTCTTCTTCTTCTTCTTCTTCTTCTTCTTCTTCTTCTTTCTTCTTCTTCTTCTTCTTCTTCTTCTCTCTTCTTCTTTCTTCTTCTTCTTCTTCTTCTTCTTCTTCTTCTTACTTCTTCTTCTTCTTCTTCTTCTTCTTCTTCTTCTTCTTCTTCTTCTTCTTCTTCTTCTTCTTCTTCTTCTTCTTCTTCTTCTTCTTCTTCTTCTTCTTCTTCTTCTTCTTCTTTCTTCTTTTTCTTCTTCTTCTTCTCTTCTTCTTCTTCTTCTTCTTCTTCTTCTTCTTCTTCTTCTTACTTCTTCTTCTTCTTTCTTCTTACTTCTTCTTCTTCTTCTTCTTCTTCTTCTTCTTCTTCTTCTTCTTCTTCTTTCTTCTTCTTCTTCTTCTTTCTTCTTCTTCTTTTCTTCTTCTTCTTCTTCTTCTTCTTCTTCTTCTTCTTCTTCTTCTTCTTCTTCTTCTTCTTCTTCTTCTTCTTCTTCTTCCATTTGCACATCTTATCAGTTGATAGCATTAATTAATGATAAATGTTAAATTCAGGTTTGTTATTTCAATTATAAGGTATTAGAGTTGTTTATATGTATGTATGCACAGGTTGATGAAGTAAATCATTGAAAAGACTCACTTATTTTTGATTATCTGTTTGTATTTGTACAGTACATACATGTCTTTAGAGCTTTCTTCTTCTTCTTCAAATTTTCATTCATAAATTTCACTTTAAATAATAATAATAATAATAATAAGAATAAGAATAATAGTAATCTGTTATTATACTGCAGGATAAAATTTTGAAAAAATTGCGTGAAAATGACCAAGGGGGCTCCTCGAGCATCAGAAGTTGGTAAGCCGCCTGTGATATATATATATATATATATATATATATATATATATATATATATATATATATATATATATATATAATATATATATATATATATATATATATATATATATATATATATATATATATATATATATATTACAGAAAATATGATTTAATTTTTAATTAATTGAAAATCTTTTTACTCTCTCTCTCTTTTCCTTAGGCCTGCCGGACATATTCTGCCAGCCCCTGAAGATTTTCCATTGAGGAAAACTGGTAAGGAAATTAGTGGTCAGGTTTTACCCGTTGGTTCCCAGTAGGATTTGCCCTTTATTTTTTATTTAATAATAACAGTAGTATTACTACTAGTCAGTAGTTAATAATATATTTGAGTGTTTTTATTTTTTTGAATTTAATAACATTTTTTTTGTAAATAATTGCGAGCCTATTTTGTGAAAACTCGTAGGCGTTGGATTTTGTCGTTGAAACTAATCCATAATTGGTTACTAAAAATCCATTATCCCCTTCAGTATTTCCACCTCTTAACAGATTAATCTTTTTATCCTTTTTATTAACTTTCTCTTAACCAGCGTCCGAGCCAAACATTTGTCTAAAAGTGAGATTGAAGCAGAGGATGATAGATCGCAGGTCTTCTCCCATAGTCAGGAGAAAGGATAAAGTTGGCATTCCTTCTCGACGGAGACCAATTACTCATGGTAAGGGGAATTTGTCAATGAAGCTTAACCTTCTGTAAGAGTTGCTGCTACAGGCTTTACTTAGATAGTTTTATTATTTCAAGAGGATATATACATATATATGTTCTAGGGCAGGGTCTATGTCCAAAAGAAATATGTGAGATCCTAATCCGAATCCAAAGTCAAGTTTTTGCAATAATAATAATAATAATTTAAAATTTTTAAATTATTAAATCAAATTCTGAAAAATGAGTTTAGATAATATATATATCTGTTGTTTGATTGTACAAAAATATAATGAAATAGATAACATAGTATTCCACAAATTAATATTTGCCTTCCTCTAAATCTTTTTGATTAGGATACAATAAAAATATAAATAAATATAAATTAGATCTCACTACACCAGAGACTCTTGGAATGGAAAGTAAATTTCTCAATGTAACATCTTCAGTTATTATTTTCTAAAAGGAAATTATAAAATGGTCTCCTTTGATACAGTATCATGTAGTTACACTCCCTCCTTGAATAGGGCTCTGCCCGTGAGCGGTGGTTATGTGTAAAAAAAAAAAAAAAACTTTGGTTTTCTGATTCAAATATACCTTCGTCTGATGAAATAATTCAGAAAACTTTTTAGCTAGTGTAATGGTCAGAGACTTGTAGTTTATATTTTTGATTTAACGAAAGCACTTGTGTTTACAAAATGTCCTGTAAATGATCCCCATCAAGTAATGACTTAATAGAAAGGAAATAAAGGATCGAAGGTTGAATGTAAGCTAGTAATTAGCAAATATGATTCATTGTTCATTGTGATAATTTTCACTTCATTCTCACAGCTGACAGCGCTTCAACCCCAGATAGTGGTCAAAGTTCTCCTCCGAATGGACTGCCAGCTTCAAGGTCATCATCAGGCTCAACTCCCATTCACGAAGAAGGGGGTGGTTCTCCTTACGGACCCGCTCCTGGTTCTTGTTCGGATCTGAATCATCCATTCTCTTCTCTGCCCAATATATCACTTGGCAGACCCCCACATTCCAGTCAGGCTGTGAGTACAAATTACGAGTTCTTTTTAGTTCTTTTTAGCCTGAGTTTAAAATTTATTTCCTTTAATGTTATTGGTAATTTATAATTAATAATCTATAAGATGCTAGTAGTTTACAATTATATAATTTAAAGATAACAGTAGTGATAGATGAACGGACTGTCAAAATCAGTGAGTGTGAAAGATACAGGCTATTAGGAATTGTCCAAGTTCTTTCTAGTCAGATGTAGAACAAGAGATCCTTGATAATAAATACCTTCTTTATTTTGCTGGATAACATCCTTGATAATAGTAGTTATTATGCAAAACTCATTTATTAACTTTATCTTTCTAATGTTGGTTATTTACACAAATAAGAAATAATATTAATAATAATAATAAGAGTTCTTGAAGGTCGGTGGTCAAAACTCTCCCTCCCATTCTTAGAATTCTGATCTTCAGTTGTACTTTAATAAAAAAAATTGTAGGAACAGATACAACATAACGTTTTTCTATTATAATTGATTCATATAATTTTTAACTTTACTTAAAGACAATAAAGTCAAAACTCACCTGCCACTAATTGAAGATATTTATGATGAATCAGTGAATGACAAATATAAACTTTGGAGAGTAAAATAGAAGAGAAATAGTATAAGTAAAGATTGAGATAAGAAAGTTCAATTGTACAGTCGTCAACAGAAGTTCGTTCCTATTAGTCTGGAAATAAATATTTATATAAAATGGAGATCATTTCATAAAAGCTCTATTTTGAATAAAAAGAAAATAAAAACATTGAGAGGGGCTTAAATGAACTGTGATTGGCTGAACCTGAAATGATCCCATTTTATATAAATATTTATTTCCAGCTTAATAGGAACGAACTTCTGTTGACGACTGTACATTCTCAATTGATAATTTATTCTTCTTGTAAACGGAAACTTCTAAAATATTTCTACTGTATCCTTATTCTTAGTTGTATTATTTGCATCCATTTTCAATATTTCAAATATCTATCTACTATTAAATAACTGAAGGAGATTAATTCACTTATTTGTCATAACTAAAAAACTTATTACGAAATTAATCTTACCCCTGAAAAAAACATTAAAAAAATAAAATAAAATAATCACTAAAGAGGAACACTTACTCAAAGATTAGCAAATGCCCCCACCTCACAGAAAAGGTTCCATTCTTACTTACCTAAAAAAGAAATCAATAATATATAAATACACATATCTTTTCAGGTCTTACTTACAGAGTGTACTAACGTACTGAGATATAAACCATTGAGGCTGATGGTTTGAGTAATCTGTACGGTTTGCTAAGCCTTAATTACTTGGATTTGTTAACTTTTGTCTGCAAAATACAAACTCTACTCTTCCTTTAACTAAGGTGTTCCTCCCAACTATGAACGGCTGTAAAAGGTTCTCCCTTTGTTTTAGGGCAGTGCCCACGAGTTATGTGACTTGGACGGTTAGCATAGAAGAAGAATAAACAATTTTTCCTATTTTTCTTTTTAAAAAAAAGAGTGTATAAAAGTTCTTTTGTAAGACGTAGGAAGTTAATCTCTGTTTTTTTTTATTTATTTATGGTAAAATCATGAAGCTTGTAGCTTCATTTTCCCTTTATGAATGATCTCTTAAGCTCTTAAATCCCCGAATCATTGGACAGTATGTAAGTTTCTTTTGATGCAGTGTGAAATTGATTTCAGTTTTGTAAATCGATCTGTGAAGTCACCTACATTATTATTAATATAGACTACTTATCCATAAATGGTTCTCTATCACGAACATTCTTCAACATTTTGTCTTCTACCATCATCATAAACATTCGTCTTTTAAAGTATTCTTTTTAATTTATTCTCGTTTTAACATAGTTACCAACAATACACCTGTATCCTAACTGGTGTGTGTGTGTAGCTTCTACAGTATGTAGAGCCGTCTACCGTGCTCGAACGGTAGGTGATTGACTCACGTGCTTGAGGGCGCCGGTTCGATCCCACTTCGGGATCCTAGGTATATACTACCTAGAAAGTTCCTCTCCTCGAATAGGGCATTGCCGTGAGATGTGAACTTTTAATTTAAAAAAAAAAAAAAAAAAAAAAAAAAAAAAAAAAAAAAAAAAAAAAAAAAAAAAAAAACATGTTTTAGGTTCTTTCAGATTTTTCTTAATCTATAGTGTCTCATTATTTATGGTATATAGTTATTTTTTAACGAATGTTAATTGGAGTTATTGTATTTTATATACAAAATCTGTGCACTGAGCCTAATGTTAGAAGCCTTTTATGTATAAGCAAATATATACCTAGGGAGTCCTTGATTATTATTTCACTTTGGGTAAATTTTATGAGAATTAAAATTAAAATGGCTTTGTTTTTTTTTTTGTATTTTCCATTTTTTTTTCTCTTTCGTGTTCCAGGAAGGATCGAAGCTGGCGATTGTGTCAGAAACTGAAATGGTATCAGCTGCCCGGGCGGGGATGCCAATTACTGGACATGCCCTTCCTTCTACTCTTCCTAACTACCCAACTCTTACGCTTCCAGGTAAGATTGAGGAAAATTATACTAAATTTTAATTTGACTGATGATGGTAAAGAATAGGAGAATAAGAAACCATTTAATTATCACATCATAAATCTAAAGCCACACAAACACACACACATACATACAAATACACATACACACACACATACACATACACACATTTTCATATGAGACAAGTTATTCAATGTCACACTCACATTTTTCGTAACTAGTTCCTTCAAAATCCGAAGTAGTATTTCCAAAATTTCAAAAAACCAATTCATTTTATGTAAGAATGCGAAATAGCATTTCTTCTCCGCTTGCTACAATGTGTTTTCAAAATTTAAAATTTAATTAAATATTTTAATAAATTTCAATCTCCCCAATTTAGGAAGTTGGTGAATAATTTAATAAATTTCAGTCTTCAATTTTGCAAGTTGGTGAATAATTTAATAAATTTTAGTCTTCAATTTTGCAAGTTGGTGAATAATTTAATAAATTTTAGTCTTCAATTTCACAAGTTGGTGAATAATTTAATAAATTTGCGCATCATCATTTCAGTTATTGACAGCGAAGGGGGCCACCACCCCATAGGGCTCTCTGCTTTAAGGCACCAACAGGTCATTGCAGCAATGGAGACAGGGGGCTGCAGCGCTGTCTATCATGTTGGGGGAATAAACTCTGGTCCCCCAATTAACGAAGCTCAGGTAAGCCACTTCGGATATTATTATTATTACTATTATTATTATTATTATTATTATTATTATTATTATTATTATTGTTTTTGTTGTTGTTTATTTCTTCGGGGAAAGAGTTAATTTGTGTGTGCTGCTGAAGTGGCAGAGAAATGAAATTTTTATTTATTATTATTATTATTATTATTATTATTATTATTATTATTATTCAATCGTCTGTCTTTTGCCACGAAATAATAATAATAATAATAATTATAATTATAATTAGTTTAAATAATGGTATATGTATATGTGTGTTTGTATGTATGGTATGTGTGGTTTTAGATTTATATGATGTGATAATTAAATGGCTTATCTTATATTTATATGACGTTACTATTTATTTTATTATTATTATTATTATTATTATTATTATTTTAGTAATCCCTCACTTTCTATTTTTTCATTTTTTTTTAATCTTGTAAAATTTACCCCTAAAGACGTGGTGCATTTTACCTTTTAAAAACTCCCTCATTAAAAAAAAAAGAAAAAAAAAAGAGAATGTGATTCTATTTCCCCCCCTCCCCCCTCCGTGTACTTCTTCTACCCACTACTAAATAATCGTATCTCCACTTCCCCATGTTGCACCTGAGAATGAACGATTAATCGATAACTGGTATCGTTCCTAACTAAAATAATAGTAAATACATATTGACCTTGAACGATTAATCGATAACTGGTATCGTTCCTAACTAAAATAATAGTAAAAACATATTGACCTTTCTTAACGAATCCTTTATATTTCCTTATGTTATTATCTTGTACCTTGAGGATTTACCTCTTGAAACTATTACTTGACCTTGAGCTTTTACTCTCTCTCGTTCCATTTTAGCAGGCGCGGTTAAATCGAACTATCCAAAGACCCTTGGGGAGGACCCAAGTCTGCGCCTCTCCCCTTGGGCCACCCCATGTTACAGGGGGCGCCACCCTCTTTCTTACCTTCCTCGGGTCAAGGCGCCCCCCCCACTGCTAATCCTTCACTTCAGTACGACCTCCATCCATCCAACATTATCAAGCAAGTATGTGTTTTACTTCTTTTTCTTGTTTTTCTTTTTGTTTTAAGTTGTCAGTTGTCTTGTCTTGTTTTTTTTGGGGCACAGATCAAAATGTTTAACCAAATATCTTCTCAAAACCTGTATTTTTTAAATCTATTTTGTATGGAGTTCGCCCCCATATATTACTTAATCCATTTTGGGGACTTTTGGTAATTAGAATAGGTTATTCATTTTAGTCTGCGCCTTTTTATTAAAAATATATATATATTACTGTGAGGTAGTGTTTTCCTCATTTCATTTTCTCTTTTTTGCTTTTCCTAATCCTTGTTGTATGCGTATAAATATGTTCGTTGTTTTCTTTTACTTAAGTAAAATATTTAGTTTGTTTTTTTATTGTATTTGAATTAACACAACGTATATTCAACTTACTTTATTATTAGGTTTTAAATATTCGATTTAAAAATTAAAAATATTAATTATTGGTCAGTGTGGAAATGGGTTAGAATCTTAAATCTCCTTTTTGGACTCTGTGGTAAAGAGGGGAATTAAAGGTCACCATTTATTTTCTATTTGAGGGTATGATATTTTTAGCTTTATTTCCCCTCTATTTTAGCGTTATTGTAAATATTTTTCATAATTAACGTTTTAATATTTAATAAATTTAAAATTTATTTGAAATTTTGTTAATTTTGTTAATTTAAAGATTTAATCGCCAAATAAATAAATGTCATACGAACATCGCAAGCAAGGATTTGTATTGCTAATAGTTTAAAAAAAAAATTTAACTAACTTGCACCTCTGGGAGCTTTTTTAAGCAATTGCCAAATGCGTCTTTTTTTTATTTATTTTTTTTGTACTTAGTAATGAAATTTAGCTTGCAAGATACCTGTTATAAATATTTTATTATTTTTTTTTTGTTAAACCTATTGAATAACATATAATGTATATATATATATATATATATATATATATATATATATATATATATATATATATATATATATATATATATGGTTGTACCCTCTGTATTATTTTTTTTTAATTTGTGGTAGTATTATTTTTGTTTCTTTGTTTTAAGTTTTAATTATTTTGTTATTTTTATTGACTATTGAAGAACTTTAACCTTCATTTTTTTTAGATAGATTTTTTTTTATGGTTTGTTATTTTAAATCGTTAAAGAATAATTTAATTATTATTTTTGGAGTTTATTCCGCTAATGCTGACCTCGCAATTTATAAAACACTAACGACCCAACTACTACAGTAACAATTTTACGTCAGGAAGGGATACTGAAATATTATGCAGGGTTGAATAGTTTTTTGTTTTTTTTGTTTTTTTATATATTGGAAATTATTATTAGTATTAGTGTTTATGAATAAAAAGTGCGCGGAGTGTGACGCGGTTTCTGTATCTGTCCCGTGGCATTGCAGCACATCCGTCAGGCGGTGCTGAAGAGGACAGGCAGTAAGAACCACGTGGAAAACGTTGAAGAAGAAACTGAAGCAGCTGTCGCTGAAGCCATTGCCAGTGAAAAGACCAAGACAGAAGTACGTTTCAATGTTTGACCTTTCCTGTGGGAGGGGTTTCTACCCCACCCACCCCTCTTCCTTATTCACACCTCAATCAATATTTGATTTTTTGTTGTTGTTGTTTTTGTTGTTTTTTGTTTTTATTATTATCCTTTTTCCTTTTCTTTTTTTTTTTTCTTAGTTTTTTATTTTCGGTACAGTTTTTTTTTCTTTCTTTCTTTTTCTTATTCTAGTTTTTGTCAGCCATTTTTTTTTCTATTTATTTATTTTTTTTCTTTTTAAAAGCCTTGGGATTCTTTTTTTTTACCCACGTTCTCCCTCCCCCTCCTCCTCCCATTCCTCCATTATTTTCGTTCTGTTTCCATCCCCCCAAATTTTTATTGGCAACCAACAATTTAATTAACAAATTTTAATTGTTTTTTTCTTTTTTTCTTCTTTAACCCCATCTCACTTTTTGTCTTTCAATATATATATATATATATATATATATATATATATATATATATATATATATATATATATATATATATATATATATATATATATATATATAATTTATTTTTTTTTTTTTAATTAACATGTATTTATTGCTGTGCATTAAAATAATTTGTTTTATTTATTTATTTATTTTTTTTGCTTCGAATAAGGATAAGGTTCCGGAAATTCCTTCACAGGAACAGGCTGAGGTAATAATAATAATAATAATAATAATAATAATAATATAAATAATAATAACAATAATAATAATAATAATAATAATAATAATAATAATAGTAAAAATAATAATAAGTTCATCTGTAGTTCCTATTTCTTATTGCGTTCTCCATTAGTCCTCAAAGTTCTTAGTATTTAAATATTAATAATATTAATAATAATAATAATAATAATAATAATATGAAGATTATTTCCAGTTCCTTACTCAGTTTGTTGCGTTTATTTATTTATTTTATTTTTTTATTTTTTTTTAATTAAAAAAAAAAAAATTATTATTATTATTATTATTTTATTATTATTATTATTATTATTATTATTATTATTATTATTATTATTATTATTATTATTATTAGGTAATTGATCTAACGGATAGGAAATTAGAAGCCTTGGAAGGTGGTGTTAGATCCCCTTATATTTACCTGCAGGAACGGCCATCTCTTCAGTTATGCCCCCAAAGATATTCATTCGCTCAAGCCCCCTACTGTATATTCTATGAGTAAGTTTTTTTGTGTATGTATTTTGTGAAGTATTTAATTAATTCTGTATATTTTGTGTATTTTATCCAAATATTTTTTTTTTCTTTTCGTCAGTATTACCGTTCGCTCCTCGATCGGGCAGCCATATCGCCAGGCCACTTTCCAGAGCTCTTAGTTCTCCTTTAGTCACACTTACCTCGACAGTTTCGCACCAAGAACCAATTAGTATTAGTAAGCAGGTAAGGTCCTTTTAAGCGGGTAGGATTCTTCTTTAACTTTTACCAGTAGGTTACAATAGTAAGCAGGTAAGGTCCTTTTAAGCGGGTAGGATTCTTCTTTAACTTTTACCAGTAGGTTACAATAGTAAGCAGGTATGGTCCTTTTAAGCGGGTAGGATTCTTCTTTAACTTTTACCAGTAGGTTACAATAGTAAGCAGGTAAGGTCCTTTTAAGCGGATAGGATTCTTCTTTAACTTTTACCAGTAGGTTACAATAGTAAGCAGGTAAGGTCCTGTTAAGCGGGTAGGATTCTTCTTTAACTTTTACCAGTAGGTTACAATAGTAAGCAGGTAAGGTCCTTTTAAGCGGGTAGGATTCTTCTTTAACTTTTACCAGTAGGTTACAATAGTAAGCAGGTAACATTATTTAAAGCTTTTTTACCAGTAGGTTATATTTATAAGCAAGTAAGAGCCTTGAAAGTTAGTATTAGCAGGCTGTATCTATTTTTATTGTTATTGTTTCTGTATAAACAATGTTTCTTATAAAAAAAGAGAGATTTTATGTTTGCTGAGTTGTCCGTTTTCTCTCAAAGTTTCAAATATAATAAATGGAAGAGTGAATGCGAGGTTCAGTGATTAAAATTCATCCCAACATTTAAAGTCGTAAACCCAAACAAATGAGAAGCCCAAAAGTATGTTAATGAAGAGGAGAAATTGATTATTTTTCCAAAGTCTCTCGTTAAGATTTAATATAAAAGTTAGTATATATATATTATTTGCATTATTATTTAAGGGGATCCTTTATTATGAAATTTATAATTGGTAACTAATGTCAATTTTTTAACGATCGTAAGTTACTGTTTTTATTATTATTGTCTTAAAATTAAATGGATTCTATAGCTATCGCAATGAAGTTAATTCTTTAAGGTCTTGAAGAGAATATAAGTGTTATGTTTTGAGTAGTTGTATTATTTTTCAGGGAGCGACTACAGGGTTGGCCTATGACAGCGCGATGCAAAGTCACATGTGTACGTGTGGGACCAACGACTCTCATCCCGAGCATGGGGGTCGCATTCAAGCCATATGGAACCGCTTGCAGGAGACAGGTCTCGCACATCGCTGTCATGCCCTTCCTTCCCCTGGAAGGGCCTCTCTCGAAGATATACAGTCTTGTCACTCTGAAGCTCATACTTTCTTCTTCGGTAGGTTTTCCTTCAGGAGTTTTTTTCCCTTCCTATTCCTTTCAAAGCTTGAAATAATATCATTTACCTTATCTCTTAAATTAAAAGGAACAAGCCAGATTAGTCACCAGAATATCAATCTCCGAAAGTTGGGTGAACTTCCTATTAAGAACTTTGTTAGGCTTCCCTGCGCAGGACTCGGGGTTGACTCCGATACTACGTGGAATGAAGTACATACATGGGCTGCCGCGCGTATTGCTGTTGGCTGCGCTTTGGACCTCGCATTCAAAGGTAGATCTACTTCTATTATTATTATTGTTAGAGTCCATCATGTCAGATCTATAATTACCCAAAGACACAAGACATTAATATTAAAAAAATTTTTTTTTAAGTAAACACAATTGAAATTAAAAGAAAATTTGCAGCAATATGAAGCTGACTTTAAAGCTGCGAAATAAGGTCTAAATAAAAATATTTTTTTGTTTTATTTTTTTATATATTTTATTTCATTGAAATGTTACGAAAGAGTTTATGTAACGTATCATCAAGATTGATCAGTCCAAAGCATTGTTTTACACACTCAAAAAGAATTTGTAATCCTTTTTTTTTCTTTCTAATATTAGTTTTAAATCCTGCAGTTGCTGCAGGAGAGCTTCGTAATGGCTACGCCATTATTCGACCACCAGGACATCACGCGGAGTACCAGCAGGCAATGGGGTTTTGCTTCTTCAATAACGTCGCCATTACAGCAAGACAACTCATCAATAAGCTCAATCTCAAAAAAGTTCTCATTGTTGACTGGGTAGGTATTTTTGTTGATTGGGTAGGTATTTTTGTTAATCGGGTAGGTATTTTTGTTAATCGGGTAGGTATTTTTGTTAATCGGGTAGGTATTTTTGTTAATCGGGTAGGTATTTTTGTTGATTGGGTAGGTATTTTTGTTGATTGGGTAGATATTTTTGTTAATCGGGTAGGTATTTTTGTTGATTGGGTAGGTATTTTTGTTAATCGGGTAGGTATTTATGTTAATTGGGTAGGTATTTTTGTTAATCGGGTAGGGATTTTTGTTAATCGGGTAGGGATTTTTGTTAATCGGGTACGTATTTTTGTTGATTGGGGAGATATTTTTGTTAATCTGGTAGGTATTTTTGTTGATCGGGTAGGTATTTTTGTTGATTGGGTAGGTATTTTTGTTAATCGGGTAGGTATTTTTTGTTGATTGGGTAGGTATTTTTGTTAATCGGGTAGGTATTTTTGTTGATTGGGTAGGTATTTTTGTTAATCGGGTAGGTATTTTTGTTGATTGGGTAGGTATTTTTGTTAATAGGGTAGGTATGTTTGTTAATCGGGTAGGTATTTTTGTTAATCGGGTAGGTATTTTTGTTGATTGGGTAGGTATTTTGCCAGTACCTTGTAAGAGACTTTGGAAACGTATATTTCCTAAACGATTTGGCTTCAAATTTGAAGTACTAAATCCACAAATATAATTCATTATTCATTTTCATTATATGCAATGTAAAGAGTATGTAATGATTTCCAAGCAGGAATAAGAATAATAAAAGTAATAATAAAGGATTCTTATCTTCTGTTTTAGGATGTTCATCATGGTAACGGAACACAAGCCACGTTTTATGACGACCCAAGAGTCCTATACATCTCTCTTCACAGATACGATGACGGCAGCTTCTTTCCTGGTACAGGCGCTCCCTTTGAGGTAGTATCTTTGTTCGTATCACTCCTTTATATCAAAAGATAATTTCATAATTGCACGTACCATTTATGATTGTCAAAAGATAATTTCATAATTGCACGTACCATTTATGATTGTCAAAAGATAATTTCATAATTGCACGTACCATTTATGAAAAAGATAATTTCATAATTGCACGTACCATTTATGATTGTCAAAAGATAATTTCATAATTGCACGTACCATTTATGATTGTCAAAAGATAATTTAATAATTGCACGTACCATTTATGATTGTCAAAAGATAATTTCATAATTGCACGTACCATTTATGATTGTCAAAAGATAATTTCATATAATTGCACGTACCATTTATGATTGTCAAAAGATAATTTCATAATTGCACGTACCATTTATGATTGTCAAAAGATAATTTCATAATTGCACGTACCATTTATGATTGTCAAAAGATAATTTCATAATTGCACGTACCATTTATGATTGTCAAAAGATAATTTCATAATTGCACGTACCATTTATGATTGTCAAAAGATTTTTTCATAATTGCACGTACCATTTATGATTGTGTCAAATATCATTTGGAAGCGACCATTTATTTGGCGAAGTGGATCTTATTAGAATTGTGTGTTTGGCCCTCCAATATTTTTATGGGAGAAAATAATCTTCTGTAAGCTAGTTTCATGTATGTATTTTATTCATTATCATCTTATTTTCAAATTTGTTTCCAGTTTGTAACTCATTAGGATTTGTATTTACCTACTGGAATTGTTTTCACCTACTGTTTCATTGTATTTATCTTTCTTATTGTCTTTATTTTTTTTTTCGATAAGTGAATGTTTTTCCAGGAATTATTTTTTAAAGGCTTAAATTGAATGTCTATTAATGACAACGTGTAGGAAAATGTGACTTGCTGTTTCAGGTTCATTGTTGTTTAAAATATTAATTTTACAGGGGTTTCTAGCATATCATATTCACCGATATTTATATATATTTTTTTTTAATGTTTTAAGAAGTCTTTTATATATTGAAGAACTATAAAGATATTTAATATTTAAAAGAAACTTTGTGGCAGTAAAATATATGTTTTATTTCTTCTGTTTTTTCTTCAGGTTGGAGAGGAAGCAGGGTTTGGGTACAATGTTAATGTAGCGTGGTCTGGGGGCTTGAGTCCTCCTATGGGAGATGCTGAATACCTAGCGGCTTTTCGGAGCGTCGTTATTCCCATAGCAAAAGACTTTAATCCAGACATTGTGTTAGTGAGTGCTGGGTTTGACGCAGCAACCCAACATCCTCCCACCCTGGGGGGTTATAAGGTATCCCCAGCCTGTTTCGCCTACATGACCTCAGCATTATCATCTGTGGGCAGAGGAAAAGTTGTCCTTGTTCTTGAAGGAGGCTATGAAGTAGATGCCATTTGTGATGCCTCTGACGCTTGTGTGAGAGCTCTTTTGGGGGATGAAGGAACCCCAGTCATATCCGAACACGAAGCTGCGAGGAGGCCCTGTCGTAACGCCATTGAAACTCTACAAAATGTGATTGCTTATCAGGTAATTTATAGTAGTGGTAGTGACACTGCTTCTCAGGTAATTTATGGTAGTAGTGGTACTGCTTATCAGGTAATTTATAGTACTAGTGGAACTAATGTGACTATCAAATTGTAAAGTTTTATATTTTTAAATAGGGTTTGAATATATGAAAGAGGATTAGTTCATATTTGGCATTTGTTATTTCTTATATGCCCTTTGATGACCATTTTTCATATGGTTTCGTCTGCTGGGGTTTACTTCCCAAAAAGTTACAAATTGTTAAATTTTGAAAAAGAAAAATGATAAAAAATTAAATTAAGAATTTTTATTATTATTATTATTTATACATTTTTGGAGGTTGTTGAATACATATCTAAAAATTTGCTTTTAAGCTTTTATTCTTATTTGTATCTCAACGTTTTTTAAAAGAGTGAACATTGGCCAGTGTTAAGGAGAACTTCGTCATTAGTGTGTTTATCCCACTTGGAGGCCAAAGGGCGTGAGGATGAACAGGAGACTGTATCTGCCATGGCTTCTCTTAGGGTCGATCATCATCAAACCAGCCATAACACGTAAGTTTTATTTTCAGTCTTCTTCTTTTTTTTTAAAGTAAATTATAATTTGTAAAAAGATTGCTAAGATTTTTGTTGAGATTTTATTCATTTTATTAGTTTTTATATCCATCCATAAAAGTTTAATATTCTTATGTTCTTGGTTGAGTGTAACGGAATGAGATAAAATGGTTTATGTAATATAAGTGATCTGTAGTGAAATATTTGAACCGGGGATGATTTAAAGAGAAAAAGATTGGTATAAAACATAATTATGAAGAGGATGATTGTTATAAAGAAAAATAAAAGGATGGATAAAAATTCATTCATTTCATTCATAAAGTTTTATTCAGGAAGTGGTACATTTACAGGTTTAAGGCTTAAAAGTAGGTCCTATTCTACTAAATTCAGTGATAATCTTAATAATAGTATCGTGACTGTCCAGTTCCCCTGAAAAGGGGCTGCTGGGGGAAAACACTGCGGTTTCCTTTGAGCCCCAATTATAATGATAATGAAGCAAAAGAGTTACGTTGTTGAAATACTCATAGGAAAAAAAGGAAACCAACCCTCGCTAAACAGAGATCCTCTTCTCTCTATCTATCAAGAAACAAACAAATAGAAGAAGCAGC
>SEYY01000763.1:75531-83000 GCA_009176605.1 Armadillidium nasatum
TCTACTCGGCATTGATAAAGGATCAGAGGAAGAAAATATACCCACCAGAATATCAGTATCCTAACCAGATCTACTACGTCTTTATTCCTCTGACCAAAGACCAAGTATAATGAAGTCCTCATGAAGTTATGTGTAGATGAGAGATCTGTAGAGTACTTGCTTTATCATTTAGAATTACCATCTCAATATTGAAATAATTACATCCCTGATGACCAGAGATGTTCAGAAGAAACTATACACATTTTGGACGAGTAGGTTCTTCCTTGGGTGGAGATTTTTTTTTTTAATGAGTACTGTGAGTGGCACAATTTATCAAGATGATTGGGCTATAACTCATTCAGCTCATGTTGTCTAGTTGTGGTTTGATGACCATGCTAATGATTTTTCACAGCTCACCTGTTTCCCCATCTCCGACTATCGCCGGACCTTAATATCATTGAGCCTATGTGGTCAGGGTTGGAGAAACAGAGTTAAAGTTCACTATTCACTAGCATCTTCAGTTTTGCGTGGAGAATGGTATTACATACCAATATGACCATCCGGGAATTATGTTTGTCCATTCCCACAAAATTCAGGTGGTTATGAATGCAAAAGGTGGTCCCACACAATATTAAGAAATAAATTTATGCGTTTACCAGGTCTTTCATATTTTGGTCGAACCTCTTCAGCTATTTCCGACGAAACCCTTCCACCACTGTCGATCATCATATGCTCCCATCTCTTCGATCTCCGCCATGGTTCGCCGCCTCATCTCCATCGCTCCTATCAACATCATCCCTCCATATAATCTTTCGGCTTCCCTATCTCCCTTCCTCCTACTGGTCTCCATTCATAATTATTTTCATGCATATCTTTTGCCGTTCAACCTCTTTACATTCCCAAACCAACGCTGTTGTCCTTTTTACACAAATTCCGATATGTTCTCAAGCCCCTATCTCTGTCCTTGTCATCATCATTCTTCACTTTGTTCAGTCTCGTTATTTCTGTTATGAACCTCAACACTTTCATTTCACATGCTTGTATTTTGATCTTTGCTTGGTGTTAAGTGTCCAGGCCTTCATGCTTATAAGTCAGTATGGTCTTCAGCATGCCGGTATACAATTGTATTTTAACTTTCCGTAGCTTGCCCCGGTCCCTGAACAATGGGTACAGTGAGGCAAAAAAAAAAAAAACATTAAACCCGCCAATCCTATGACTTATCGGCCAAAAAATGATGTCTTTAGAACTAAGACCCTCCTAGATACTCAGATTGGTCTACCTCTATCCTCTAATTTTACACGAATATCTTCCCACTCTCAACGTAACCTCCGTTTTTTTCTATTCTTATCATTATTCCCTTTGCAGTTAGCACCTCATCCCATACTGCAATAAACCTTTGCAGGGCATCCTCAGTCACGGAAATCAACGCAAGATCGTATACATATCCGAAGATCTCACCATCCACCCTCCTCTCACTAGCCTACCACAGTAGTCCATAAAAATTTTGAGCAATATCGGGGAAAGTACACTTTCTTGTTTCAAAAATGTCGTGACTTTGAATTGGTTGCAATCGTCCACCTGTGTTTTCATGCGACACAAACTACTTACATAGCTGCTCCTTATCGTCCTTTTCAGTTTTAGCGGTATCTTATATTCCCTTTTTTTCCCGAATATCCTATAAAATTCTCCGGCCGCAGAGTTATTGTCGAACGCCTTTTGTGTGTGTGTGTATATATACATAATTATATATTAGTTTTACCATGGTAAAATTGGTTCTTATCACAGCTGTGCTGTTATCTTTATATAGAAGTTTCATAGTATAAAACGAATGTTTGTTGATGCTTGGAAAGGTTTTTCGATGTTTTGAATAAGGTTCTTATAATACAGCCTTTATTTCTACCTTTATTTGCAATTTTATTCAAAATATTTGTATTTTAAATTATTTTGTAGCTCTTGTGATGGAGGCTACAAATACAAAGCACCTACAATTGCGAATAGCTTGTAATCAGTGCCTCCTTATATTCATTAATGGAATTTGAAAGTCATGAATAATAATAATAATAATTCTGAAGGTGATTAGGTCAGTTATATAACTTCAGTCAAGAATTATTTTTTGATTGACGCTTTTCCATCCTATAAAAGCAAAAACTAAAATTAAGCAGAAAAATCCTAAAAGAAAAACTCTTCTGGAAAATTGGTTGAGTTTTTCTGCTTTTCTTCTCTTTAAAAATGAGTTTTGTGCGTCAGATCTAAATTTAAGAGATATCTGAGTATCATTAGTAGGTGTTCCTAGGCGTAAATGTTCAATCAAAACCACGTCAACGATGACTAAGAAGTCGAATGTGATAAGAGCAATGAACCAAGTGTCTATGAACTTGAGGAACGTTGTCTTCGGAATTGATTCGCTACTTTGGCTGAAGAGGGATGACAAGACGAGCAGAGATGTCAGAGATATCATTATTCGATTCTGAAATATAAAATTTAGGAAAGTGATCCAGTCTTCTAATAATATCAAATCGAGATGTTTTTTCTAGATTGGGTCGATGCCCGTGAGATGTGAACTTTTTTAGGTAGTATATACCTAGGATCCCCAAGTGGGATTGAACCGGCACCCTCAAGCACGTGAGTCTAACCGTCTACCGTGGCTCAAACGGTAGAGTGATAGACTCGCGTGCTTGAGGGTGCCGGTTCGATCCTACTTGGGAATCCTAGGTATATACTATCTAGATTTCAAATAAACTCTATTATAATCTTATCACTCTGAATCTAGCTATCGTAAGCATTAAAAACTCAATAATTTATTTTATATTTACCTGAAAATCATCCAAAGCACAGTAGAACACAAGGTAACAAATAAACACTAAGAGAATACTTGGTAAAATTACATTCCCAATGTAGTAGCCATATTGATTACGAAACACCAGAACCACCTACAGAAAAATATAGAGTTACTTCAGAAAATTATTTTCTTTTCTTATAACAGAATATAGTTTTAAAAATAATGGAGCCAATTAGCAAAGAATTAGAATCTTATGGAACAGAGCGGTGACCAAGTTATTAAAATAAAATTTGTCTTAACAACTGATAATATATCTTTGGTACCTTTTGACCATGGGTTCTGTTATCTGAGTACGGAACCATTTTCTCCTTCAGAAGATAATATTCTGTTAACTTTCTTCTACCAGTGAACTCTAGACCACCTAAATTCTGTTAAAGCAAGAAGTATTATCTCTACATTGAAAATTATATATACTGTCAATGATAGACAGCTATTCTATTAAACAGTAGGTATGAAGTATAAGTTAATATAAAACTCCGAATTTAAAATAATAAAAACAAAATCGTACTTGAACGAGATTTATATATTGGTTGCCACTGACGGAGACTGTGAAGGAACATATTTGCACATCAAATGGATACATTTTAAGATGGAATAGACACTTCAGAATAAGGGTGCTTTTTTCACTCAGCAACAAGGAGTTATTCGACCCAGAATAAACGATGTCTGTGAAGTATAAAAAAAATGGTGATAATCTAGAATTAATGTTAATCTACGTAGTAATAAAAGGAGGTTCTGTGAATTCAAACATGAATTTAGATTTACGCAGTTTTCACACAAAAACATTTTATGTACAAGGTATTCTGATGAGCTATTTTGTACAATAAAATTAATACAGTTTTAATATATATATATATATATATATATATATATATATATATATATATATATATATATATATATATATATATAGATATATATATATATATATATATATATATATATATATATCACCATACTCCTGTAGGTGCTAGCACCTGTCAGCTGTCTCGAACAGAACATGAGTTTCTTGAGTAAGGCACTTCAGTTGGTGGCTTGCTAGGCCTATCCCAACACACTGAACCACTTTTAATATAGGTTATCACCTTACCACTGTACTATATACTATATATATATATATATATATATATATATATATATATATATATATATATATATATATATATATATATATATATATATATATATATATATATATATATATATATATATATATATATATATATATATATATATATATATATATATATATATATATTCCTACGTGGTTCTCCACGAATAATAACCTGGTTCCAAGGTATAAACTACACTCAGACTCGCGATCATTTCTATAGAAAAAATAGTTTCGCTTAAGATTATATTTATGATAATTTTTAAGGAATTAAGCTTGTGTGAACTATATCGTTATCTAAAGATAGTCAATTTAGTCTTTCTTTAAACATAAATTAATATTCGATTTTAACAAGAGAACCTCTGATTGTTGTTGTTTATAATCGTTTTCTCACCACTCTTCCTTGATATCGTTAAGCCTCAATAAATGATTGATTTTAACTCCTCTTAAATTGGTTCTGAAACTTAGAGATTTTATAGATATCTCTCACCATACTCCTATAGGTGCTAGCACCTGTCAGCTGTCTCGAACAAGACATGAGTTTCTTGAGCAAGTCAATCAGTTGGTGGCTTGCTAGGCCTATCCCAACACACTATTTTATAGATATATAAACAAGAACTAATGTAGAGAATACCAACCTTCCTCTATCGTCGAGTCGTCATCAGGCAATGGATCATTTTGCTTCTTAACGTACAGTGACTTTAGCTTCTCTAATCTATCAGCAGAACCTTTTGATCCATCTTCAATGTATAACAATGGTATCCATAGTTCATTTTTATTTCGTATAATATTCATTTGTGTGCTGTTCTGAAGATTTTTGTACAAAAGTCTCCCATCTGTCCACCATAAATAAAATTCCCCATCTATATGAATTTCAAATTTCATTAAATCTAATCTCCGTATGGATGTGAAAGTTATGAGCATCTGGACAATGACCGGCTCATGTACTGAAGCCTGGGGAGATCTTTCATTCGAGTAACTAACAGGAAATACAGGAATATGGCATCCAAACTCATCAGAATTGTCATTACAGTCTTGCTCCCAATTGCATCGCTTTGATCGGGGCAAACATTGTAAATCTGACCTGCAAGTTACTTCTGCTGAAGTACATTTAGTTATCAATAGCTTTGCCTGTAAACATAATACACTGATTGGAGATACTGGTTAAATTTTCAATTTGAAATAATAATTAGTTATAAGTATTAAAAAAAAAATAGATGTGATGATAGGTAACAAATAGCTATATTTATGAGGAGTTTGATTTTTAAATTTATTTTGCGAAAATATTTTCTTCATTTAATTTTAAGAATCTAAAAATATAAAGAATACTTACGTTTTCGTTTGGTTCACACTGAGATACATTCAAATTCCATATGTGAACTCCAAATGGGAGCATTTTATGGTAATGGTCTTTTAAAAAAACTATATCATAACTGTCGTCTGACTTGTCTCTGTTTGCCAAAACCCATTTGTTACCATTGAACTTGATGACTGAGAAATATTCACCTCTTAGAAGTAAATTGTCGTGAAAATACTCCTTAAGATAATAGATTCTATCTACTTTAAAGTTTTCTTTGCATATTCCCCTAAGCCTTACAAGTAGAGGTTTATTGAAATTGCATATAAAGCACGTCATAATATCACATGGTGAGAGCCACCAATCTTTCACAACATCAGATCTGACTGAAAGGCATTCAAGTTGATTAGAATAGGATTCAAATTTTTCATAGTCTATTTTAAGCCGAATCTGAAAATTGTCACTAACAGTTTGCCACTGACCAGGTTTTAGATTTCCTTTATAGCCTAGCCAATAGAAAGTCGACCAAGAACTAAGACATTTTTCGCTGAGAAATCCAAATTTAGTAGAAATAATTTGAAATTCTTCCTCAGATTTCGGCTCGATTAAATATCCATTCCAGTTCTCGCAAATACTTTGAGATTTAACAAAAGACATTTTGTAAGGCATAAAAATATCGTAACTCTCCAATGAACAGAATTCTTTGAAAGTAAAATAAACTTTCTTTGTTTTTCCAAATACATTTAATGATTTCATTTTCTCTCTAAAGTTTTGAATGGGACTCCCCTATGAAATTAACCAAGTTACATTGAGTATAATTAATCATCCATTGCAGAGGGACGGCAAAATCATAAATTAAGAAATCAACCATGTCACCAAAAAGACTCTGATCAGCGCTGAAGCTCCCATTTAAAGTATCCAAATCTTGAGCAATGACGTATCGGCCACCATTTTGGAAATACTCTTGATTAAGGTGACTGAAGTTAGTGAATGAAAATATCTAAGATTAAAAAAAAAAAAAAAAGGTAGCAATAAAAATTTTGACAAGAAATACTTTTTGTAATGTTCATGAACTGTTAGGTAGTACGTATTAGGTCATATAGATAACCTATCTTTAGTTTACTATAAAAGCACATGTTAATAATGCATATTGTATATAAAAACTGTCTTACCTCGCCGTCTATTACGAATTTCACCGTCAGTATCCTCAAATCAAAAGAGACGCAAACGTGTGACCAAAAACCGAGTTTTATGATATTTAATACAGGAATTTTTACATCCACAGCCCCAGAACAGCAATGAATTATAAACTTATTCTTTCTGTAATTATAAACTGAATGAAAAGTATAATATTGTGATTATATAATTATTTTGTATCTACTCATTATTTTACTTGCTAAAAATAGAACTCACAGAGTGCTATTTCATTATCAACACCGTGGCCATAGTAGCTGAAGAAAGTTGCATATTTAGTCACTGCTTGAATCACTCTGAAGCGGAAACAGATTGTCATCTGAAAAGGATTAGGCCCCCATGGGATCAGAATATGAAATAATAAACGTTTAAACCGGCTTCAACATAAATATAATTAGTGATACGATGAGATAGAGACCTAGACTAAAATGAACTAACATAAGAAAATTTTAATGACTATAAAAATGTCTAAAATAGCAAATTATTATTATTATTATTATTATTATTATTATTATTATTATTATTATTATTATTATTATTATTATTACTACTTCCACTCCTACACACACACACTCTTAATACTAACCCTACGTATATAAAGTATATTGTTTATTAAATAAGTAATAAAAACTGAATTTGATGAACATCAATATATATATATATATATATATATATATATATATATATATATATATATATATATATATATATATATATATATATATATATATATATATATATATATATATATATATATATATATATATAAACCTGATCCAGATGAGGAAATGGGTCCCAAGAGCTGCTGATGTAACTTTCCTCTGAAAGATTTTCATCGTATTGGAATCGAAACCCTGGGTTCAAATTCTCTCCTATAAAAGGAAACTTATTTTAGGTTCTAATAAAAGAAATTAAGTTCCTGTGGGTACCACCATTTTGAGAACTTATTTCATTTTTAATAAGACCAATATCTTTTCGTATATGTCTATCAAAACATTTTGTTTTAGACTCCTTCTGCTTAAAGCCTCTTTACTATTCGTTCACAATCT